>JBBPBX010025083.1:10390-35859 GCA_038048925.1 Garcialebias charrua | reverse complement strand
ACACATACACACACACACACACACACATCTGATAGATACAGTGTAGTTGACAAACACAGTTTCAAAATAATAACTCAATTGTCCTTTTCTTCTCCATTACCCAGAATTCCAATCTCCAGGCCTTGAAGTTCCTTGGCTATAGCAGGGTAAATGTTGCAGCCATCTGTGAAGTCCACTCGAATAGTGCGAGTCTTTCTATCATATTCATTTTCTGAGGGGGGGAAAAATGTGTGTTTGAATTTGTTTTGCTGCTCATTTTGCACAAAGAAAAGACAAATATGTTTACTGTGATGAGGACAAGACATCCAAACATGCATCGTATATGCATTTAACGCACCAATCTCTTTGGCAACTATCCGCAGCTTATCTTCAGATCTGCTGATCAAAACAACATCCAGACCTCTTTTGGCCAGCTAAAGAGAGACATGCAGACAGGTTGTTTGGCTGTTTTTAGATCCTGCAGTAGTTAGTATGGAGACCCTGTGTAAGACAACTTAACATAAAGACACAATTAGTTTTTTAATTTATATTTAAAGGTAAACTCACCTCAAAGGCATACGCTTTACCAATACCAGACGTGGCACCAGTTACAACTACATAAACAACAGAACATATAGTCTGTTAGGTTAAAAAGGACGGATTAACATTATGTTCTACAATTATTATCGTTATTGTCATCATTATTATGTCCAAATACTTATTTTAAAAGTCTTTGATTAATCCAACACAATGCTGCCCGAGTCTTAACTGCTGGTAGGAAAGATAATATCTCCAGTTTTAGCTTCTCTCCAATGGCTCCCTGTCAAATTCAGAATTGAATTCAAAATAAAGGTTGAATGAATGAATGAAAAAAGCTTGCTTCTAACCTACAAAGCGCTCAACAACCTAGCTCCATCTTATTTTAGAGATCTTATTGTCCCATATTTTCCTAACAGAGCACTTCACTCTCAGACTGCAGGCTTACTCATGATTCCTAGAGTTTCTAAAAGCAGTATGGGAGGAAGATCTTTCAGTTATCAGGCTCCTCTCTTGAAACCAACTTCCAGTTTCTGTCTGTGAGGCTGACACATTGTCCAGTTTGAAGACTTTCCTTTTTGATAAATCATATGGTTAGGGTTGGCTTGTCATGCTGCCTTAAGCCTTATACTACTAGGAAAAATTGACGTCATTTCCTTAAATGAACTGTTTAAACTGAATAGTTTTCATTTGATACTATTTCTATCTTAACCTGTGATTCTTGACCTGCCATTGTGTATCTGTTCCTCCTTCCTGTTCCTCTCAAACCAAGCTGGTCGAAGCAGATGGCCTCTTGCCCTGAGCTTGGTTCTGCTAAAAGTTCCTCATTAGGGAGTTTTTCATTTCCACTGTCACCTTTATTCTTGCTCAAGAGGAGAGTTCTGTGATGGAGTTAAACTCAAAGCCGTCTGCTCCTCAGATAAATAATTTTAAATTATTATTTATAAATATGAATGTTTCTGGCAGCACGGTGGCACAACTGGTAGAGCTGCTGCCTCTCAGCAAGCAGGTCCCTGGTTCAAATCCCAGGGGGCTTTCTGGGTGGAGTTTGCATGTTCTCTCCGTGCATGCGTGGGTTTTCTCCAGTTTCCACCCACAGACCAAAAACATGCATGTTAGGCTGATTGGTAACTTAATTGTCCTGAGTGAGAGAGTGAATGGTTGTTTGTCTCGTTTGTCTCTATGTGTCCCTGTGATGGACTGGAGACCTGTCCAGGGTGTCCCCTGTCTCTCACACAGTGATTGCTGGACATGGGCACCAGTGACTCTCACAACATGAAAAGGAAGAGGCAAGTAAAGATAATGGATGGATGAATCATTATTTATCAATATTTTATTATTGGATTTGGTACCTGGATTATTGAGCATGAACTTTCTTGCCATGAATCATTATTATTAAAACAAATGCATTTATTCATCTAACAACTCATTACAGTCACTTCTTTCCCTCCAGTTTGAAAGCAGTGTTTTTTAAGCTGTGACAAAACCAATAAAAAATATATAGAAACACTTCATTTACAGGGAGTCCCTGACTTACGAACGAGTTCCAGACCTACAGACCGTTCGTAACCCGATTTTGACGTAAGTCGGAACTCGGAACACGTGGCGTTCGCATGCTGTGCAGCACACCCGTTTATCGACATGAGACTGAAGCGTACATACTGGTCCATAAACATGCACAGAACTTTATTTACAAACGGTTAGCTAACACATTAACCACATTACACCACACATTCATCTATAAACACAGCACGTACTAGCGTTCAGAGTGCGTTCGTAAGTCTGGGTTGTCGTAAGTCGAGGGCGACGTAACTCGAGGACTGTGATGTGAGACGTCACTAGACAGTAAAGAGCTGTTCCTAGTTATACTTTGTTTCCTCCTCATAATTTCTTCATGCTTTCCTCTTCAAATGCAGACAATCATCCCTCCTTTACTGTTTCACCATGAAGAAGGAAAACAGGCAAAGACAAGGAGTTCAGCAGTAGGAGGGTAGGAAAGGTTTCCCACTTGACAAAATCCATGCCCTGATGACGGATCATCATCACATACGGCGTAGATAATGACGTAATTTGCATGTAATGACGTTGCTGTCAATAAAAAGTGAATGGCTCTGTGGAGCAACCGGCTCATCTACTGTGGATCCGGTTCCCTTCAAAGAGCCGTTTGGCTCATCTCTAGGCGCGACGTATTCTGGTTTAGTCACCATCCGGATGTCCGTAAACCTTCTCTTGTCCCGCCCATAACTTCTGATCAAAACAATTTAATGAAACTTCATTCACACATGCATCGTCATTAGGCGGAATGTCACATATACTTTTCATTGCCCCAGCTTCAAGGTCACTAGTCAAGGTCAAATGTTCTACAAGATCTTTGCTTGTCCGAGGCATTGCTACAGATCTCTGCCGCTGAATAACAGTTTGTCAACGGGTGTCCAATATTTGGTACTCTTACCGAACCTGTAGGCAAAAATCTATGTTTTAAAGTACCTTGTTGTTAAAATGCTCTTTAAGTGTAAACAGTAAACAACAGTGGACAAAGACGTTTCTTAAAGTAAGTCAATCAATTGCCCAAACTGCTTGTTCAGATGGTGGAGTACACCATGGAGAAAAGAAAAGAGGATAAAGTGGACTGCCATTTCTTGACAAAAATATATAAATATTATTTCAAGAAGGAATGGGGAAAGCTTGTATAGACCCCATCAGACAAGCTGGAGGGCATATCAGTGTAGCAAATAACAGAATAACAAAAATGTATCTAAATAAAAATCTTCTCCTAATCTCGGGAACTTGTTTCTTTATCATCCCAGTGAAACACATCGTCATGCGCTGTCCGGTTACACATTCAGTCACGGTAAACAAAAATAAAAAGATCAAATTTAGCTTTTCTGTAGATACTGTATTATTAGACTTTACCTGCCCATCGTCCATACATCCTAAAATCCACCTGCCAATGCTCAGACAAGATAAACGCTCTGAGTCCACACCAACATCTCCAGGTGAGTTTCATCAGGTAGAAAGCGAGAGTTAATCCCCCCAAGAATGCCAGGACATCGGTCGGTGATGTCCTGCAGTGTAGCTCTGGGTTGAGCAGCATGTCTGTGTGGTTTCTAGAAGGTGCTTAGTGCTAATTTCATAGCAGAAGAAATTAAAATGTTTGGCACTGCCCCACCCCTTTCCAGAAGCTTGTTGTGGTGGTGTGTTTATTAATATGGAGAGTTTACTGTTCCCTATATTAAACAGCTGTTTCCACAAAGAAAGTTATTTAATTTAGTCCGTAGACATTAGCTTAGGGTCACAGCAGCATGTTCGATCAAATATCCTGCCCCCCCATTGCAAACACACGGCTTGCATCTAATCACAACCAAAGCATTGACTCATTAGGTGTTGATAAAACCAGTAACGTACACACACACAGCTGATAAGTGTGTGCTGCTGTCACAGTCTGTCAGTTCCTCATGTCATCAGAAACTGTCCTACTCTTTGGTTCAGAATCAGTTTCTGTACAGAGATATAGGCTGAAAACACTCTTGATTATGGGCCTGTGTGATAAAGTTTGTGATAGTTCACACATATCGTGCGTACACGTGCAACCCAGTAACCCAGTTGATTGAAAAATGCTGATAAACCATTCGGATGTTGTTGTTTTGAGGAAATATTAAGAACTACCCCCAAATGCCTTTAAATATCTCTACTTTTGGGTCATAACTTTATATTTTTAATCTTCAGATTAAAAAAAAAGTCTCCATCTTTATATCTAGTTACAGTAAGATATATTTTGGGCCTTTTATTCTGAAATTAAAGTACAGTAAATTGTGATTTATATAAAGTATGAAATTGTAGAAAAGAAGAAAACATGTTTATGATAGAGGTCAGAATCTAATGTTATCTGATCTTGGAAGATTTGTTTTAGTACCTTTTTTTGGGATGATGAACAAACTAAATCTGTTTTTAAGAGAGTAAAGGTATATTTATTTCTTAAAGTGCCTTCCCAATAAAAACACAAAAAAGGTTAACTCATGTCATCTAAATGACATGAGTTAACCTTTTCTGTGATTTATCTACCTGGATGATTACCATACCATACCATACCATTTTATTTATAAAGCACTTTAAACAGGAACAAGTCCACACCAAAGTGCTGGACAAACAAACACGCAACAGGCAACACAGACAATGAAGTACAACACGAAAAACATAAAAACATTGCAGATCATAAATCAAACGATCCAATACAAATCAGCTGGCATTGAAAGCGATGGAGTAGTAGTGAGTTTTTAACCGGGATTTGAAAACCGAGAGGGAGGGGGCCTGTTTGATGAGCAGCGGTAACTCGTTCCAGAGTCTTGGTCCTGCTACAGAGAACGCCCTGTCACCCCTGCGCTTAAGGCGAGTTTCTGGAACTATTAAGAGTACCTGATCCTCTGACCTCAAAGCACGTGGAGGGACATATGGGTGTATCAGATCCGAGAGATAGGCGGGGGCGAGACTGTTCAGCGATTTGTAGACATACATGAGAATTTTGAATTGGATTCGAAGATGAACCGGTAGCCAGTGAAGGGAGGCCAAGACTGGTGTAATGTGCTCTCTTTTGCGTGTGCTGGTTAAAAATCGGGCAGCTGCGTTCTGAACCAGTTGTAATCGTGCAATGGTGGCTTGACTGACGCCAAACAGAAGTGAATTGCAGTAATCAAGCCTAGATGTAATGAATGCGTGAATCACTGTCTCCAGGTGCTTTTTGGATAATATGGGCTTCAGCTTAGACAGACGCCTCAGCTGGAAAAAACAGGATTTGACGATCATGTTTACATGACTGTTGAGTTTCATGGAAGGATCCATTATCACTCCCAGATTTTTGACTTTTTGTTTTTCGGACAGGGGTAGAGCAGACAGGTCAATGCAGTGGTTTGAGGTTGTGTCATTGGGAAGGAACAATATGGCTTCAGACTTCTTATCATTGAAGCTTAAGAAATTTAAAGCCATCCAGTCCCTGATGTCAGCCAGGCAGTCGAGCAGAGGTTGAATAGAGCCTGTACCATTTTGTCTTAGGGGGAAGTAGATTTGACAGTCATCAGCGTAGAAGTGGAAAGGTATATTGTGTTTCCGGAAAATAGCACCGAGTGGCAGCAGGTATAAGGAGAACAAGAGAGGACCCAGGATGGACCCCTGCGGAACCCCCCATTTAAGAGCCGCCACTGCAGAAGTAAAATCATTGATGGACACACAAAAAGACCTGTCAGAGAGGTAGGATCTGAACCAGTTTAGGGCTGATCCTGAGATGCCCACCCACTGCTCCAACCTAGCAATGAGGATCTCATGGTCGATGGTGTCGAAAGCGGATGTGAGGTCCAATAGGACAAGCAGCACAGAGTCACCAGTATCTGTGGATAGAAAGATGTCGTTAAAAACCTTCAGTAGGGCAGTAAGGATTGAGCTTATAAACCCTTTTCTGCTCCCAAAAAATGCTTTTATTAATTAATTAATTCGTTTATTTATTTGTTTGTTTATTTTTTTGTTTGTTTAAATAGAACCTCAGTAGAACCACCAGGTGGTGCTGTTGTATTTTTACAAGCTACGATTCAACCAGTATTTGACAACACAAGGAAGTCAACTAAAAATCTGTTTAACCTCCTGACTGTCAGGATAAATAAATATTGTCCGTGTCCAGTATTTTATTATTCATGAGTAGAAAGGTACCAAAGCTCACCCTTTCATTAATGGTATCACTGAAAAGCCCTAAATGTCCTCTGTAAATGAGCAAAAGGAGTTAATTCAGTATGCTGTGGGTGGGAGATATTCAGGTTTACAAACGGAGGACAAATTTGAACTGCTGGTAGTCAGGAGGTTAAAAATAAACATCCATCCATCCATTAACTTTACTTTTAAAAAAATCTGATTTTTACAACAACAACAAAATCCACAAGGATAAAATGGGCCTGGAACCCCACAAATAATTTGGCAGCAAGCTGTAATATTATGAGCAGAAAGTAAAACGTAAACAACAAAAATGTTAAATCATGTCATCTGGACCAGTATTTTTAAGGGGGAAATGTTTCATCCGAAAGACTTCATCAGTCTCAGGCCTGCCAACCCAGCTCTGTCTCACGAATAGCACCTCCTCGATGTGTTTCAAGCCAGCTCAAAGAAACTAGCTTTACACATGCAACAAAGGGACCAATGACCATCCATCCAAAACAATCAATCAAGTACAACAATCAAATGTTTTAGGCCAGATAACTTGCTACTCACAGAAACAGCCTGAGGACACCAAGGTCAAAATGATTTAGAAAAAAGGTTTGTAAGCTCAGTCATCCAGGTAAATAACAACAAAGGTTAAATCATGTCATGATGGTTGATTGTTTTGGATGGATGATCCCCTTTTTGCATGTGTAAAGATAGTTTATTTAGGCTGGCTTGAAACACATCGAGGAGGTGATATTTGTGAGACAGGTCTGGTTGGCAGGCCTCAGACTGATGAAGTCTTTCGGATGAAAGACGAAACGTTTCTCCCTTAAAGAAACTGGTCCAGATGACATGATTTATCTACCTGGATCATTGAGCTTACAAACCTTTAAACGTAAACACTTTTTCGACTCATAATCTGTACGTTATTAGCTGAATTCACTAAGACTAAACAAAGGCAAAATAAAGCATATTTCAAAACCAAGAAGTCTTGCTGCCCTCAGTGAGTCTGACATTATTTAATAGATGTAAAGTGTAAATCAATTGATGTTGCTGCATCCTCCAGTGGCTCCTAATCCTGGTCCTCGAAGGCCACTACCCTGCATGTTTTACATGCGTCTCAGCATTAACACACCTTATTTGAATAAACGAGTGATTAAAAGACTTCTGCAGAACTTGAAGATCTGCTAAAGTGCAAGGAAACAATTAAAACCTGCAGGATAGTGGTCCTCGAGGACCAGGACTGAGGACCACTGCTCATGGGACTTCCCACATACGATATTTTCGGTTTGACATGTTGAATCAGTAAATTAGGCCAACTAACTAGTTTAACGTTCAGACTTGTGAGAACATTTTTCTATGTGCAGGGTTTGAAGCATGCCATGGTCTAGTTCTGTAATCTGTGAAATCCTAAAAGGTTTCATTTACAGAATTATACACTTTTTCCTGCACATTGTGCAGTGTGTGCTTCAAAACTATGGAAAGCAATCAGATAGAAGACAAAAACAAATAAATGTCACAGCAGATGAACAGTGTCAAAGAAAGATGGAAAACTGACACAGGACCTGAAGGGCCCATTATCTTAGAATTGCTCATCTGCAAGCCAAGTTTTCAGCTTAAACCTCAGAGAATCATCTTTTTTAGGTGCTAAACTATTTTATATGCCAGACTGTGTTATCATTGTTTTTTGCATGGCTTCAGAAAACAAATAAGAACAGTTACAGGCTACTGCAACAACATGACCAAGGAGCCTGTTTCAGGGGCTGTCCTAGCCTATTTGGCGCCCTGGGCAAGCAACCCCAACAGCGACCAGCTAGGTTGCCAATGGGGGTCCTCTCCCAGAAATTTTTGAATAAAATAGATGCCATTTCCTGCATTCTGATGTATTTTAATGGGTTGTTCAACATCTAGTTTTACATGTATAAACTATTCAATAAGTATTTTAGAGTTAATGGCAGAACAAGAAGTAGCCTGAGACAAACATGTAGCATTAACACATTATGAACATTATTCAAGAATTGTTTCTATAAGAACATTATCAAATATTTTATATGAACAGTAAGATACTAGCAATAACAGCATTGTAAGAGGGGGACAGTTGAACATGGAGGCCTCCACCTCTGTTTAATGATGGACGGTTTCTTTTCACAAAGATGGCCTCCTTTACTCCTCTCTCAAACCATCGTTCCTCTCTATCAAGGAGGAAAGATGACTGAGTTTGTCACAGCTCCTCAGACTGAAGAAGTATTTTTGATACAAAGAAGAATCTGTCCAGAGGACATTAATTGAGTCTGCATCAGGACAATAATCTGTAAAGCTTTACATTTGATATGGAAAACACATTTTGACTTAACCAATTGATATATTTTCAGTGGTAATATATGCAGGCTTATTTCATATTACTTTCATACTATGCCCTTTCATTGCGGGCTTTATGTATTTATTATCTTACTTTTAATGATAACAATATAATGAGTCACTACTGTCGTTTAGAAAGTGTTTATATTGGAACTAATGCTTGTTTGTTCACACACAGTTACAACAGCTCACCTGTTCCTTCATACTGACAGGAACAATCCCCTCATCACTCCTGGCTCTGCTCCTGACACTAAATCACATTTTAAAAATTGTCATAACTCAACACAAATCTCCCCTTTTACAAAGCCTTATGATCAATTCAGGACAGTTTCATTAAAGGGTTGAATCATCTAACATCTCAGGGAACTTTTCATATAGAGCAGGTCTTCACCAGACTCATACTCTTCATTAGATAATTATAATAATACTGTATTCAGTTAATGAGTAATCCTACCTGCCCACTCTGGGCTGCTGCATGATGGAGCAGAGCATCTGGCTTCTGACAAAGTTTCAGTTATGTGGCGTCGCATCATAATATTATTTAAATGACAGTATGTTATGTCACAATGCCACACACCACAAAATTCATTGACTTGATAATTAACTTGAACAGTGTTTTGCAGGCAAAGTTCAACATCATGTCTTACCTGTTTCATCTCTCTCATTTACAAACTGCAGCTGTTTGAATGAAACATGTGTCAATGTTTGTACATTTAGCTGTGTCTGTTTCCAGAATCTTTCTCTTTTTAATTTTTCTCTTCTCTGCACCACCATTGCTTTTTCTCCCTTCAATCTTTACACTGACCACACTTACGGTGTCACCTCTGGGCACGTAACAAAAAACGAAACTAAAAGTGGAGGTGCAGCCCACGCAGCTGCTGCGGTGATAAACTGATGACATGTGAATAAATGAAGGGCGGGGCGGCCCAGGAGCAGTGCGGTAGTGGTGTTCTGTGTTATATGTTGTTAAAAAAAGTTGTAAAAGATTAAAAAATAAATAAATAAAAAAACGAGGAGCGGCATCTCCTCTTCTTCTTTTCTCTTTTTCCTAAACTGCGCAATGTTATGCCGCCCCCTGCTGGAGGCCGCCCTTGGCGGCCGCCCATGTCGCCCATATAAGGAACTGCCACTGTTTAAAACAGGCCCTTTGCTAACTTCCTTGAGTTTTTTGTGTTCATCGAACATAGAAACATATTTTATCACAGCGCTAAAATCTAAAAAGTGAAAGAACGATCAGCTGTGCAACTTTCTGTTATTATTAAAAAGGGATCAATTGTATTTCCCAAAAGTGAACACGTTTCTCATTGGCCGTTTTTTAAGGATTAGCTGCTGCTGTTGTCTCAAGAGAAGTTAACACTGGCCCATTGGCTGTTTTTTAAAGATTAGCTGCTGCTGTTGTCTCAAGAGAAGTTGACACCGGCCCAATTTTAAACAACTAATCATTTTTTTCGGCACATTTATCAACAAACAGAATGTAGGTCAAACTTACATCTACTCTTTGGTCTATATTTGCTATCAAATCAAGACAAAACTCTTCCTCCCATGGTTTCATCTCAGACGATGAGAAAAAGAATAGATTTGAAATTGCTGCAAGAATGATCTTAAAGTCAAGGGTTCCCAGCATTTCATGAAAACCTGAGTTTTCTTTGATTTTCCTCTTAGTAAGTCCTAAAATTCCAGGAGATATTACACAAAACACACAACTGTAGCCTATGATACATGCATACAGTGGTTATTCCCAATTATTAGTTATATTGTAATTTTTTTAATCACTGTAATGCCACTTTGATTGATGATATGTGCTGCTGATTATCCATGCTTCTGATCTCATGCTGCTGATTATTTCATGCTGCTGTATTCATTCGTACTCATCTACTCACATAGACTCATCTTCGTGCTGCTGTTCGGCAATTAAAAAAAAATTGTATTCTTAGTTTACCTCTTATTACTGTTTCTTTTACAATTTATATTCTTCCTGTTGTTGGATGTAACTAGGACCCTGTATACACAATTTCGTTCCACCTCATGTACCGTATGCGATGTGAATGACAATAAAAAACGTTGAATCCTTGAATAGGGCATGGTGGCACAACTGGTTGAGCTGCTGCCTCTCAGTGAGCAGGTCCCTGGTTCAAATCCCTGTCCAGGGGCCTTTCTGAGTGGAATTGGCTTGTTTTCTCCGTGCATGCGTGGGTTTTCTCCGGGTACTCCGGTTTCCTCCCACAGACCAAAAACATGCATCTTAGACTGATTGGTGACTCTAAATTGTCCCTAGTTGTGAGTGAGAGAGTGAAAGGTTGTCTCACTTGTCTCTATGTGGCCCCGTGATGGACTGGAGACCAGTGGTGGCCCGTGAAATGTCCACCAGGGGGGGCTATTCCTCCAAAATGAAAAAAAAAAAAATCCCAAGTTCAAACAGTTTTTTTTAATCAAATGCAGATTAATACAAGGTCAAGAGAACAATTAAATGCTCAGGATGAGAAGAGCCAATTTGACTCACTAAAACAACAAAGAACATACAAAAAAATATATAAATAAATAAATAAATTATATATAAAATATAGAAAGGAAAATAAGTGAGATTAAAACATTTCTTTAACTCCCACCTCCGGGAGAGCTTTGAACACGTTCCGAGGGAGGCGGGGGACATTGAGTCCGAGTGAGCCATGTTCCGCGCCTCTATTGTCGTGGAACACTGGACCAGCTCTACACCCTCAACAGGGTCCTGGAGGGCACGTGGGAGTTTGCCCAACCAGTTTACATGTGCTTTGTGGACTTGGAAAAGGCATTCGACCGCGTCCCTCGGGGGGTTCTGTGGGGGGTACTCCGGGAGTATGGGGTACCAGGCCCATTGATATGGGCTGTTAGGTCCCTGTACGACCGGTGTCAGAGCTTGGTCCGCATTGCCGGCAGTAAGTCAGGCTCGTTTCCAGTGAGAGTTGGACTCCGCCAAGGTTGCCCTTTGTCACCGATTCTGTTCATAACTTTTATGGACAGAATTTCTAGGCGCAGCCAAGGTGTTGAGAGGATCCGTTTTGGTGGCCTTAGAATCGCTTCTCTGTTTTTTGCAGATGATGTGGTCCTATTGGCTTCATCAGATCGTGATCTACAGCTTTCGCTGGAGCGGTTTGCAGCCGAGTGTGATGCGGCCGGGATGAGGATCAGTTCCTCCAAATCCGAGGCCATGGTCTTGAGCCGGAAAAGGGTAGCATGCCCTCTCCGGGTCGGGGAGGAGGTCCTGCCCCAAGTGGAGGAGTTTAAGTATCTCGGGGTCTTGTTCACGAATGAGGGAAAACTGGAGCGTGAGATCGATAGGCGGATAGGTGCAGCATCCGCAGTGAAGCGGGCGCTGTACCGGTCTGTCGTGGTGAAGAGAGAGCTGAGTCGAAAGGCAAAGCTCTCAATTTACCGATCGATCTACGTTCCCACCCTCATCTATGGTCATGAGCTTTGGGTTGTGACCGAAAGAACGAGATCTCGGATACAAGCGGCTGAAATGAGTTTTCTCCGCAGGGTGTCTGGACTCTCCCTTAGAGATAGGGTGAGAAGCTCAGTCATCCGGGAGGGACTCGGAGTAGAGCCGCTGCTTCTCCACATCGAGAGGAGCCAGTTGAGGTGGCTCGGGCATCTGGTTAGGATGCCTCCTGGACGCCTCCCTGGTGAGGTGTTCCGGGCATGTCCCACCGGGAGGAGACCCAGAGGAAGACCCAGGACACGCTGGAGGGACTATGTTTCTCGGCTGGCCTGGGAACGCCTTGGGATTCCCCCAGAGGAGCTGCTCCATGTGGCTGGGGAGAGGGAAGTCTGGGCCTCCCTACTTAGGCTGCTACCCCCGCGACCTGACCCCGGATAAGCGGATGAAAATGGATGGATGGATGAAAACATTTCTGCATTTCTACTTGCAAGAGGCTTTGTTTTCATTCTCCAGATCAATACATGTACAGTGTTAAGAAATAGTGAAACACCACAAGTGACATTTAGTATATAAAATTATTAATGTTTGATCATTTTTTATAAGCAAATTAAAATAAATGTAGCCATCAGAGTCCAATACTGTACAATAACCTGCGCTGGCAACCTAACTCCACAAACAAACAAAGAAAAAAAAACTCACCAGTTGCCACTTTTAGAATAAACAGTCAGCTGAAGGCTTTTATCACAAACAGAGCACCTAAAAGTGGAGAGGATATCAGTCAGGAATGGTAATATAATAATATAAACATTAGATAAAGGCTAGCATTAGCATGCTAGCTCCAAAAAAAAATCACCAGTTGCCACTTTTAGAATAAACAGTCAGCTGAAGGCTTTTTTCACAAACAGCCATCTAAAATTTTAGAGGCATATCAGTCAGAAATGCAAATAGACATTAGATAAAGGCCTTTCAATGATTTGAAACTTACCTGAGCAAGCCTGCTTGAGTCACTGACCGCACAGCTCATATTCCAGACAAAAAAAGAATTAAATAAATAAATAAATAAACGGCCGGAAACACGCGATCGGTAGGTAGAGCTCACATTGGACATGTTCAGGGCGGTGAAAACTGCACCCAGCATCTTCCCATTGTTTTGTAACGTCGTGAAATAACTGTGCATGCGCCATTATTAACGAGAGTCTATGGATAAGATCAGAGCGCCCCCAAAACAGGAAATACATCACCAATCAGAAAACGTTTTTTGAAACAAACAATATAGCTCATCATTACTCATAAAATATTTATCCTACACAACTAAAAACATGTATGCATATATTTCGAAATATTTTATTTTATTATTTAATTTTTATTAATAAAAAAAAAAAGTCTTCAATGTAACATGGTCCAGAATTTCCAGTGGGGCAGCGCCCTAGCGCCCCCTATTGGCCGGCCGCCCCTGCTGGAGACATGTCCAGGGTGTCCCCCGCTCCTCGCACAGTGATTGCTGGACATGGACCCCCGTGACCCTAAATGGAAGAAGCAAGTAAAAGATAATGGATGGGTGAATCCTTAACATTTGTAAGATACTAAAAAGGCACCCCAGCCAATCAGGATACATATGAACAGTGTGGAAGCAGAAAATGGACTCAGTGATTCTGGAACAGTAACATGTTACACATCAAAATCTTGGAAAGATCCTCTTTTAATCAGCAGATCAGTCCAGATTCCCTGATTATTATTTTTTTCCCTAAAATTCTCTTGAGTTTTCCCTGCCTGGAAAATGTGAAAGTCATTTTCCAGGTTTTTCCCTGATTTCCAGAGTCTCTCGACCTTGTGTGCACGGTGACGAAACATCTCCTGATACTTTGTTCAGGATTACTCATCCAGAATCTTGTGATCCTGGCAGGAGCGAGAGGCGTCACGGAGAGAGAGAGAAGCTGCCAAATTGATGCACCTGATAAATTCAGGTGGGTCACGTTAAAGCTCCGCCCACAGAAAGATTTCTCAGTATTGTCTTTCACAGCTACTTTTATTGGAGATACTTTTGTTGCTACTTTTGCAAATCCTGCCCACATCATGCTGTCAGTAATATACAGCTGTTACAGAGGTGTAACATAAATCAAACGCTCAGTCTGTTGGTCAGTTTCCTGTATTTTTGCTGTGTCTGCCTCATCTTCTGTCAGCTGAACTGAGTGCATCTGACCTTGCTTTGAAGTGATCTCCTCCAGCCCTGTCTGCCATGTCACTAAGAGGCTTGCGTGCAGCAGATCAGTTTAGCGAGGCCTCGTCTGACTAATCTGATTACTCCAACAAGTCTTCTAAACGAGAACAAGTCGACCCCTTGTGTATTCAGCAGACCACAGAGAAAGCAAAAGATGTGCATCTGAGCATCTTTGTGTAAATCTTTTCTGTCTTTAAAGTGGAGATTCTTGGTTTCTAAAGGCTTTCGTTCCAGCTGCCAGGTCAAAAGATTAACTTGCTGTAGCTTACGACAGATACTGCAGTGGATATTTTCAGCCCCGTGCTCCAGCTTACATCTCCTGCATGTAAGGTGCTCATGCTGAGCTCTGGACAGTGGGCTTCACTCTTTTATGGATTTGCAGAAGTGTGAAACCTTAAATGAGGTGTGAAAAAAAAACTGACGATAACAAGTCTGGTTTCACATAAATCATCAGTCAAACACAGTTCTTTGTCAAACTTCAGCGATCAACTCATTGGCTGAAAGCTTTCAGTCTAATCTGCATCTTCGGCTCATTTAGCATCATAATACATAAATTGAGTTGCTGGAGCGACACCGTGGTGCAGTTGGCAGAGCTGCCGCCTCCCAGCGAGAAGGTCGCCAGCTCAAATCCCTGCTGGGGACCATTCTGGGTGGAGTTTGTATGTTCTCTCCATGCATGCATGGGTTTTCTCTGGGTACTCGGATTTCCTCTCACAGACCAAAAACATGCATGTTTGGCTGAATGGTAACTAAATTGTCCCTAGGTGTGTGAGGGAATGAATGGTTGTCTTTATGTGTCCCTGCGATGGACTGGAGACCTGTCCAGGGTGTACCTCGCCCCTAGCACAGTGATGGCTGGAAATGGGCACCAATGAACCCCTACGACCCGAAAAGGAAGAAGTGCTTGAAAGATAATGGAATGGATTGAATTTAATTTGAGCTAAAATGTGTAGAGCTACAAGCAAATTTCTTTAATTCTTGTCCACTGACATGACAGGCAGGCAGTCATCTAACTGCTGCATCTAATTGAGGTTTACAAACACAAAAATGGTTTAAATGCATTCACTTCTACAGAAATGGAGCTAAAATCTGGTGTGGCAGAAGCTGAGAATCATCCCTAACACATACTCTGAGCTCTAATTGATCACACAAGATCTTTGTTTGAAACTTTGACACTGACTGGAGTCCATGCTGTTCATCTGTTAGCAAAATCTCATTGACGTTCATCCAAAGTTGATCAGTGTTTAAAATCAACTTGATCTAAGATGGCTGTCACAGCTAATCAACTTTAGCAAACATGAAAATAGCTATAACTGCCCACTGTGCAGACATTGAGCTAAAATCTGGTGTGGTAGTAGCTGAAATTCATCCCCGTCGTGAGCTCTGTTTATTCAAATTTTATCATGAAAGAGAGCAGGAAGAACGTATTCCTTCAAGGAACAAAAGTTTAATGTGTGATAAAACAACAGAAGCAGTGGAGAGCAGAGTGCACCTGTCTTTCTGATTTATATTTTAAATGGGAGACATATGCTAACATTTAAAGCTTCATAAATTTATATATTGTCATGTTATGTCAATAAATCATCTAAGGATCTTTTAAATACATAGTACCTCTGTGCTGGGTTTTTAACAGGTTGGAAGGTGGACTGCCAACCCCAACTGGTTCTCCTTTCTTTCCTCTCCCGTTTTGATCAAATCATAACCTACAGGTTTGTTACTAAATTGGTTATTATAAGTATCTGTCACTATGCTGTCATTGCTGGGCCAAATCGGCTCGTACGGCACGTGAGCACTGTACAAACAGTGAGTGTGCTTCTACTTTCACCTTCCTCCCCTTTACCTTCCCCCTCTCCCCACCACACACACTTCCCACACTAGTATGGATTAAAAGCTAAAGAAGGTTAAGAAGCCAAAGCTCGTCAGTCCTTCCCACTTTTTTTTTTTTTTTACTTTTCGTTTACCTATTCCCACTCTCCAGATCTCAGTCTATCTGGCCAATCTATTTTTACCAACCCAAACCCTGCAACAGGGTCCCAGCTTCTCTCCACCTGTGGTCTCTCTACCTGTGGTTTGGGGTGGGTCCCAGTCCAAAACAGGGACGGACAGGACGAAGCGAAGCAAGAAGACTAACCCACTGGAAATGTGAACCTATTTTTATTTTTATACGCTCTATTATTACAGGAACTGGAACAGAAGATGAGATAACAGCACATTTTGTATCACTTTTTTTTACTCTACATGTAATTTGGATTACTTCTGATATTCTCCACAATGAAAGAACAAAGATGACTGTTGGATGCTGAATACTCAAACCACTTGAGATGTGCATGGTGTTACCTAATGGCATCAATCTTGGCATGTCTCTTGTGTAGAAAAATGCTCCAGGTAAAATTTAAAATATATAAATTGCTATGTTACAATCAATTTCTCTCTGTAGGTTTTTTGAGGTCTGTAAGTGGGACAGCTGTTTGTGGGAACACATATAATATCATATAATCTCTTATATTTATGTTACAGTTTGTAAAATAGTTTATAGTATTTGTGACATTTAAAAACAGTTTAAGGTAAACACATAATGACTTTTTAATATTCAGTAGCACACAGGAACAGGATAATTGGTAGTAACTGATAAGATGATGTCAGTCACTTTAGTGGGCTTATTGGTTGCTATTAGGAGTATCCCAATACAGGTACCAATTATTTTTTAATCAAGTACAAGTACCGGTACTGCAGTATGGGTAATTGAGTACAGATAATGAGGGGTCAATGAGTTTGTACTTAAACATACACAATGGCCTTAGAAACACATTTCTTTTGTTAAGAACACAGCAAACAGTCTGCTGTTTACCACCCCCTGTTTGTTCTAAAATAACTCCAAACTACAGGAATTTTTAAGTTTTTGTCCTTGGTTACTAGCAAAGTGGAGGAGGTCACCAGTGTCGTGAAAGTAGTATCAGTTGGAAGTATCAGGATGTTTGAGTACAAGTATGAGTAAAGTCTATCAGGCCCAATACCAATATTGGTTTCTATTACATTCAAGTAAAGAAATTACATTTTATTTACCGGTAGTATGATGTGATGTACACTTGTTCAAAATACTGCAATATTTGAACAAAACAAGTTTTAAATAGAAACAAAGATTTTTTAAATGTATTTTTGAGTCATATTTGTTTGACAGACTTGTGTTAAACAATATTTTTCAGCTAAGCTAAAGTTTCTTCTCAAATTGCTTCAGATGGCTTTTAAAAAATATAGATGTTTGTCAAATCCCAACATTAGTTTTAAATGTACCACAGTCAACAAGGAACGTGTGAATGAAATAACGCAAAAAATAAAATAGAAAGATCTGGGGGCTTCTTAAACTTAAGTGCAATAAGTATGACTCGGTTGAAGTTGAAGATAACAGATGTTGAAGGCAAAAATGAAAGACCATACCGGTACATAGAAAAGAAAGCTAGGAGCCTGATTTAGCTATCGGTTCCCTGGCTTTTGCTTTAAACTCTTTGACTCTGACAGAGCTAATGAGCTTGTTACAGACAAGCTATTAATTATCCAAGGGACAGCATGGGCACAATGTCCTCAGCAATGAGAACAGATGGACACTGATAAGATTCAAAACCACTATGTGGTAAAGAAAAAGACCCAGCAACATGTAGAGCCAGGCAGTTGAGTCTGTTTTATGAAGTTTGCACCAGTCTAATTGGAAAAGTAAAGTTATTTAATATCATGTTAACAGTGTTCAAACCTTTTCCATTCTTGTTTTCTGGAGGCAGTGATGGCTCGGGGTCCATTTGTCACCTGTCCACCATTGGACTAGAGGTCTGCAAAGTGCTACGGGAGGCACCCCAGTGCCACAGACGCTCTCACACTGACCAATATAAACCCTCAGTCCCTGGTTTCTGCTGTCCAAGGCATCAGAAAAGATTTGTGAAGAAATGGAAATTCAGAGAGACCCTTGCTGTCTGCACAAGCTCGCCTACCACCCACGATGGCGGCACCACTCAGTAAAAGTGATAAGAAAAAGACATATATGGACAGTGGTTACAAACAGTTTTAATGGAAGTAGTCAGCTTGAACTATTATCAACATCACTATCGTTGTCATCAAAACCACAGTTGCCATCATCCCCCATGCAGCACATCAGGAGATGGAGGGGAAACTGGTTTCTTCATTTATTACTCATGATCTCATTTTTCCCCTGTCAAATCTGGGCAACCACTTTCAAGGTCGCCCTGGTTGGACCCTGGACATGTGACCTCCTATACGCAAAGGCTCTCCCTGACTTGGCGGCCCGCCTTGCCACCAGCCGCATAAACAAGAACCCCTACCTCAACAAAGGCTATTGGTTCGACTACACACTGATCAACGAGGACTGCAAGGCTACACGTGCACTTGTTCGCTTTGCTGACCTGGAAAGTTACGGTTCTGCTTTTTTGGGCCCTGCCAACCCAGGTTACTGCTCCTCAGCTGCAATGTACGCTAAAGAGTGGGATGTTGGTATTCTTTCCTGGGGTTGTCTCAAGCCCAACATGAAAACAGGAGGCATGTACCCTACGTTTCTGCGGCCGCTGCCTCTGTCCTCCCATGTACTTTTCACCGTGCTAAGGTTCTTTCAGTGGGCCCATGTGGCTATCATATCAGAGGAAACAGATGTGTGGGAGGCCACAGGACAGGAGTTGGCCTCTTCTCTGAGGGTCCTTGGCTTGCCTGTCAATCCTGTAGTTACAATGGAGACCGATAAGGAAGGGCCTCGGAGAGCTTTGACTAAAGTGCGAGAAACAGACAGAGTCAAAGGTAAGACACACTGTTTTAGAAACCAAACCTATTTAATGTCACATGAATTATGTAGATATGTTGATTTTTAAACCATGACCTCTTTGCAGTGATCATCATGTGCATGCCTTCTGTCCTAATTGGTGGCCAAGCCCAGTACAAGCTCCTGACAACGGCCTTAGCTTTGCGCATGATCGACCGTGGTTATGTGTTTATTCCTTATGACACCCTTCTGTACTCACTGCCCTACAAAGACGCTCACTACTCTCTGCTTGGGAATGATACCAAGCTCCGAAAAGCCTACGATGGTGTTCTCACCATCACTATGGAATCTGGAGAGCGCAATTTCTATGAGGCCTTCAGAGATGCTCAGAACCGCTTTGAGATAGGCAGCAGCACTCCACCAGAGCAGGTAAGACATTTTAGTGAGCCTTTTAGTCAAATGGAAATGACAAAGATTTGAAAAATCTTAAAGCAGAGATGCAAACATTAGACATTTGTTCATATGTTACCTTATTGTTCTCAGGTTTCTCCATTCTTTGGCACTATTTACAACATGATGTACTACATAGCAATGGCTGCAGAACAAGCCCGAACACATGAAGGTCGCTGGGTAACAGGTCACATCCTGGGAAACAGTGAGGGCGGTTTTGAGTTTGAAGGTTTCAATCAGCCCTTGCAGGCTGGAAGGCACGGTGAGGGAATGCAGGCTGGTTATGTGGTCCTGGACTATGATGGCATGGGGGACTTGCTCTATTCCACACATTCTCTTCATGCTGCTCACACAGATGGCTTTACTGGGGGGTTGAAACATCTTGGGCGTTCAATCCATTTTGCAGGCAGCACACCTTACAAAGATTCAAGCTGTTGGTTTAGCCCATACTTTACCTGTACTGGAGGTGAGTGTGTTCACTGCATGAATATGTCCACTGTGGACAACTTGGTGGACAACTTGGTGGACTCAACCTTCTAAACTTTTTCCTTCCAAAGGCACGGATCCGATCACAATCTTCTTTCTGTTCCTGCTGTCTGTTTCAATGGTTGGATTTGCAGTGAACATCTTTCTTCATTTGAAGTATGTAGCACACAGTTGGGGGTGGAAAAAGATTTTCCGTTTTTGTCATAATTGATTTTATTGTCTTTCTGCTCTGAAGAAAAGGAAGAGTTGGGCTTAGCATTGAGGGGGATGGAAACAGTGGATCATCAAAGGTTGTCCTGACCCTGGATGATCTGGTCTTCATCAATACTCAAATCAGCAAACGGGTCAGTTCTGTACCGAATCGATTCTGACAGTTGTTAATGTTTTGTAATTATTGCTCAGAACTGCTCTGTCTCTTTTCGCCTTTGTTTTTAAACAGAAGCTAAATGACGAATCCATCATGAAAAGTCAGGGGGACATGAAGACACCTCACCATTCAGTGTCCGGTCGCAGCTACTTGGCCTCTACTCCTGACAGCTCCAATGTTGCTGTGTATGAGGTGTGTAAAGATATGAAGAAAAATGTGATTCCTGATTTGAAGTGGTTTCAGAACTTTGAGATTTAACAAAGATTGTGTTGGGATTTTCTTTACTCCAGGGTGACTGGGTTTGGCTGAAGAAATGTCCATCAGGAACAGTCTCAAGCGTCAATGGCAGCACTGAGGTGGTCTTTGTGACGGTAAATAAAGTTTAAAATTAGGAGTTTATTTAGTTCTGCCAAAGTCATTCAGACAACTGAATCCAAATAAATATGGCCATTCCTATTAGAAAGCAAACAAATGCCTGATTTCAGATGTACGACCAGTTGTGATACTTGTGTTCCTTTCAGCTCAGAGAAATGAGGCATGAAAACCTAAATCTGTTTCTGGGACTGTTCTTGGACTCCGGGGTCTTTGGCATTGTGACGGAGCACTGTACCAGAGGCAGCTTGGAGGATTTGTTGGCCAATGAAGAAGTGCGTCTCGACTGGATGTTTAAGTCTTCCTTATTAATGGATCTGATCAGGGTGAGATAGATTTAAAAAAAAGATTTTATAAGCTTCGTTTTATACATCATCTTATTTTCTCTTTACTTATTTTTTTGTCACCAGGGAATGAAGTATTTGCATCATCGTGACATCATCCATGGACGACTAAAATCCCGTAACTGTATGGTCGATGGGCGCTTTGTGCTGAAGGTGACGGATTACAGCTTTAATGAAATTTTGATTGCACAAGGCATTGACATCGATGAGGAAAAGCCTGAGGGTGAGAACACGTGCATCTTTATCATTTTTCTGAGTTTTCTTGTGTATGTCAAATAGTCAAATACTGTACACATTTGTGCAACTATTTTACTACATAGACCTTCTCTGGACGGCACCGGAGCTGCTGAGGAACTCGAGTATGAGGAGGACAGGAACTTTCTTTGGGGATGTCTACAGTTTCTCCATCGTTGTTCAGGAGGTCATCACTCGCTCGACACCTTTCTGCATGCTGGACATGCCTCCAAAAGGTGGGTGCCTAAACACACAGCTAGAATTCACAGTTACCTGGCCAAACTAGCTGAAAAAACTCCCCCGTTGTTCAAAAAAGCTAAGTCTGGTCCTCTGGACATTCAAAAAACTAAACAAAACAAAGCAAAAAAACTGTAGAAATGTTTCGTTTGCCAAAAAAAATGGCAGATTGGCTTTCTTGGACTGTGAGGTCTCAGTTTCTGATAGAGGAAATTTGCAAACTGAGGTGTACCGCAAACCCACCCACACAGACCAGTATTTACAGTTTGACTCCCATCACCCTCTGGAACACAAGTTATGAGTCATCAGGACTCTGTATCACAGAGCAGACAGCGTCCCCACTAACTCAGGAGCCAGACAGAAGGAGAAATCACACACAAAACAGGCTCTAGAGAAATGTGGATATCCTAACTGGGCCTTCCTGAAAGCAGAGAAGAAACCCAAACAGGACTCTAGCCAGCCATCAGGTGAAAAGAAGGAACCCAGACCAGTGGTCATTCCGTATGTTGCGGGAGTTTCAGAGACATTGAGACGTTTATTTTCTAAACGCAACGTCCCAGTGGCTTTTAAACCCCAAAATACATTACAGCAAAGACTGGTTCATCCCAAAGATCCAGTCCTCTGGCACAAACAGAGTAATATTGTGTATGTTGTTCAGTGTCAGGAGGGCTGTGATCAGTCTTAAGGCCGAGATACACTCGAGCGTCCTCACGGTACGCCTATACGCAGCGTACGTACGCCAAGGCAAAAGCGTAGCCCCGCGTAGCCCCTCAGGGCATGTACGCGCAAAGCTTTTTTTTACTACGCGTGCGCGATACGCGTGCGCGATACGCGGTGTCTGACCATAAACTTCCCGGCGCCGGACTGTTTTGTATGTTACACAAATGAAATAAATTCCCCTTCTTTATCGCTGATCGGGCCTTTTCTTTTGTTTTTTTGCCTAAAGTCAAGTAACCGCTTCTTCCTCCGTTCACTCGATGATTGAAATGAATGAATTCAGGTCCTACCTGGGTGCGCGATGTTTTAAATATCCCTGGTGGGCTGTGTGCTGCAGGAAAAGCGCTCCCTGTTATTATTTTTATTTCTGAGAGAACTTTTTATAACATATATAGTAGAAACACCGTATCAGAACACCGCAGAAGTCCAGCGAGCTGCTCATGATGCATTCTCAAGGTTTCACTTTCAGCTGACTGAACGCTGTCAATCAATTCAGTAGGCGTGTCAGCAAGTGACCAATCAGCGAGCTCAGTCCGTGTGCAGCAGCTCATATTACAACAAGGAGAACGTGAGCGTTTGAAAGCTGATAGTTTCTGAAAGTATAGAAGCGAAAACATACGCACAAAATATGCGCGTATACGCGCGTATACGGAGGACGCTTCAGTGTATCTCGGGCTTTACATCAGGGAAACTAAACAGCCACTGGCCAAAAGGATGGCCCAGCACAGAAGATCAACATCATCAGGTCAGGACTCTGCGGTCTACACTCATCTCCAGGCCAGCGGTCACTCTTTCAGGGATGAAGATGTTCACATCCTTGATAGAGAGGAACAATGGTTTGAGAGAGGAGTAAAGGAGGCCATCTTTGTGAAAAGAAACCGTCCATCATTAAACAGAGGTGGAGGCCTCCGGGTTCAACTGTCCCCCACTTACAATGCTGTTATTGCTAGTATCACTCAGCCCTCTGTGAATAGCAAACAACCATCAGGGTGTTAACGATCCATCGTCAGGCTGATGGTCCTCCTTGATCATGTGAGCAGCTGGTTTCGGCTGTCATCAGCCAACTGGTTGATCCACTGTGGGAGGGTGCTATTTATAAGACTGAGCTGAACTCAGCTTCTCAGACTGAGGAAGTCTTTCGGACGAAAGACGAAACGTTTCTACAATTTTTTTGCTTTGTTTTGTTTTGTTTTTTGAATGTCCAGAGGACCAGACTTAGCTTTTTTGGATTTTTCTACCTGGATTATTGAGCATGCATCAGGGTCCCCCTGTTGTTGTTGTTTTTTTTCATTTCTGTGTTCCCTGTTTTCTTTCTGCATATGTCGACAGAGATTGTCAACAAGGTGATAAAGCCTCCTCCTCTATGTCGGCCTATTATGTCAGTGGAAGAGGCACCTGTAGATGTGATCCAGCTAATGAAACAGGCCTGGAGTGAAGAGCCGGACAAGAGGCCAAACTTTGAGGACATTTTCAAAATGGTAGGACACTTGTTCCTATGTAATCTTATTGTGAAATTACCCTTACTAATTGCTCTGTTTCATATAACAGTTCAAGTGCATCACAAAGGGAAAGAAGATCAACCTCATTGACTCCATGCTGAAGATGTTGGAGCAGTACTCCTCCAACCTGGAGGATCTGATCAGAGAGAGGACAGAGGAGCTTGAGGTGGAGAGACAAAAAACGGACCAGTTGGTGGCTCAGATGTTGCCCAAGTAAGAGTCCAGAAGTTTTTACTGACTCATGAAAAAGTGATGAACCCATGGTCTACTTATTTAAATCTGGTTTCAAATAAAGAGAAAGAAGCAGTACATTGATCTCCCCCGTCGCTGAGGTTTTTGAAAAGTGAATGTTTGTAGTTTTGGAAATAATTGTTTTTCTGGACTGGAATTGAACAGGGAATGCAAGGAAACTAATGTTGCTGGTGCAAGGTGAGTGGGCAGGAGTTGCACTGTGTAGAAAAACAAAAGGTAGAGTTTTTTGTTGCTTGTTTGAGGCAGTGCAGATGTGCTGTAGGAGTGACAGATAGCTTCAAGGTGGAGGTGGGATTGCATCAAGGATCAGCTCTGAGCCCCTTCTTGTTTGCTCTGGTGATGGACCGACTAACAGATGAGGTCAGGCAGGAATCCCCATGGACTATGATGTTTGCAGATGACATTGTGATCTGTGGTGAGAACAGGGAACAGGTGGAAGAGAACTTGGAGAGGTGGAGGTATTCACTTGAAAGAAGAGGAATGAAAGTCAGCCGTAGTAAGACAGAGTACATGTGTGTGAATGAGAGGGAGGCCAGTGGAACAGTAGCCGTGTTTCCATCAAGGTTTCTAGATGCGCATTTTGAAGCATCGCATCAGAAAAGCTGAATGGAAACGGCAAAATTCGAGTTAACTTCCTCTAATTCGCTCAAAAGTTGATACGCTCGCTTGAGGTGGTTTTTGGGGGTTTCGAAACAGAGCTGATGCGCAAAACGACAGATGGAAACAGATTTGCCGACTCAGTTCTGCCGTAGCGAACATTTACGTCATGTGACTGATCAGCTGTTTCCGCTCCGGACAACATGTAACATCGCTAAAACTAGTTGGCATGACAGAATAAATACAACTTGCCCGATAGCAACACATACCTGAAATATTCTCTCCATTTTGCCGAGATGTGTGGTCGGGTTCTGTTTTCAACCGCTACTTCCTGTTTACTGTAGACATGCGTAACGCTGACGTCTGACGTAATGACGCTGACGTCTGACGTAATGACGCTGTGCGTGGCCTGGTAGATGCGATTCAAGCCAGTTGATGGAAACACTTCTGATCCGCATTAATTTGTATTTACATTTTTGCGAGATTTCAAAAATTAGCTCAAAATTCGAAATGAAAATGGATGGAAACACGGTTAGTGAGGCTACAAGGAGCAGAGGTCACAAAGGTGCAGGACTTCAAGTACTTGGGGTCCACTGTCCAGGAAAATGGGGACTGTGGGAAAGAAGTGAAAAAGAGAGTCCAGGCAGGATGGAGGGGATGGAGAAAAGTTTCAGGAGTGATTTGTGACAAAAAGGTGTCAGCAAAGGTCAAAGGAAAAGTTTACAAGACAGTGGTGAGACCAGCTATGTTGTATGGTCTGGAGACAGAGACATGGACAAAAAGACAGGAGAAAGAACTGGAAGTGGCAGAAATGAAGATGCTGAGGTTCTCCTTAGGAGTGACAAGGATGGATAAGATCAGGAATGAGATCATCAGAGGTACAGCACATGTTGAACAACTGGGAGATAAAGTTAGGGAGGCCAGACTGAGATGGTTTGGACATGTCCAGAGGAGGGACAGTGGGTATATTGG
>JBBPBX010025082.1:0-21274 GCA_038048925.1 Garcialebias charrua | reverse complement strand
ACATTCTAGGGAGTTTATCAGCTAAAAAAAAGTTAATTTCGGGGTGAGTTACACTTTAAATTTAAAAACATGTCATCTCACCTGTGTAAGAGTGCAATCTTGTCTCATACTGTTGCCACAAAGATACACACATAAATATTATTATGATCATTGTTATCCAGATTGCAAGACTCTCTAAGAAAAAAGAAATAAAGTAGAAACTTCTATGTTGATAATTATTCAATTGTTCTTCAAATAGCTCCACACCTGTTTTGTCTTGTTCCCCGTTCCAATAGATGTTTCATCAAAACAGCACAGAATAAGGAAATAAAATAAAAATAAAAACATGGTCTTGATAGTTGCATCTTTCTTCTTGTTCTTTCGGATTTTTCCCTCTTCAGAGATCGCCACAGTGAGTTATCCTCCTCCATCTCACTCTTGTCCTCTGCATCCTCTGTCCTCTCTAACTGCATCCATATATCTCCTCTTTGTCTTTTTCCTGGCAGCTGCATTTCTAGCATTTTTTTTCTTCTTTTTCTTCTTTCGGCTTCTCGCTTCGTCAGGGATCACCACAGTGAACTAGTCGCACGAAGACTTGGCAATTGTTTTTACGCCAGATTCCCTTCATGACACAACCACAGACCACCAAGCTACCACAGCCCTCTGTGTGGAGCAGAGAACTGATATCTAGAGTTCCCGGGGGAGCAGATGGTGTGGGTTAAGGGCCTTGTTCAAGGGCCCAGAGTGGGGCAGATGAGGGTGGAGACAGGTGTGACTGCTTCACTTATTCATTCATTCAATTCATTCATCCTTTATTTATACAGGCTAGCCTCGTTGAGCCACGGGGACTCATTTACAAGAGGGACCTGTCTCACTCACACCCAGGGTCAATTTAGAGTTACCAATCAGCCTAACATGCATGTTTTTGGACTGTGGGAGGAAACCGGAGCACCCGGAGAAAACCCACGCATGCACGGAGAGAACATGCAAACTCCACCCAGAAAGGCCCCCGGACCTGGATTTGAACCGGGGACCAGCTCGCTGAGAGGCAGCAGCTCTACCAGTTGTGCCACCGTGCTGCCAATATACCCACCTTATACCACCCACGTGCCTTTTATACCACCCACATTCTTGATGTTGTTGGTACAGGGGCTTGAACCGGCGATCTTCCGATCACAAGCTCACCTTCTTAACCTCTGTGCCACCACTCCCACTTAGAGACACACATACACATACATATGTTATTCTCCATCAGCATCCTCAAAGCTGCATTTCTATCATCTTTCTACCAATACACTCACTGTCCCTCCTCTGGACATGTCCAAACCATCTCAGTCTGGCTTCTCTAACTTGATCTCCCAGTTGTTCAACCTGTGCTGTACCTCTGATGATCTCATTCCTAATCTTATCCATCCTCTCATTCACACATGTACTCTGTATTACTATGGCCGACTTTCATTCCTCTTCTTTCAAGTGCATACCTCCACCTCTCCAAGTTCTCTTCCGCCTGTTCCCTGTTCTCACCACAGATCACAATGTCATCTGCAAACATCATAGTCCATGGGGATTCCTGCCTGACCTCATCTGTTAGTCAGTCCACCACCAGAGTAAAAAAGAAGGGGCTCAGAACTGATCCATGATGCACTCCCACCTCCACCTTGAAGCTATCTGTCACTCCTACAGCACATCTCACCACTGTTCTGCTATCCTCATACATGTCCTGTATCAGTCTAACATACAGTACTTCTCTATCACTCCAGATTTCCTCATGCAATACCACACCTCTTCCCTTGGCACCATGTCATATGTTTTTTCTAAATCCACAAAGACACAATGGAGTTCTTTCTGACACTGTTCTTCTCCATCAGCATCCTCAAAGCAATTATTGAATCTGTGGTACTCTTTCTTGGCATGAAACCATACTGCTGCTCACAAATTGTCAGCACTCATCTAAGTCTTGCTTCCACAGCTCTCTCCCAGATCTTCATCATGTGGCTCATCAACTTAATTCCCCTGTAGTTGTTACAACTCTGTACATAACCTTTGTTCTTAAAAATGGGTACCAGCACACTTCTCCTCCATTCCTCAGGCATTTTCACACCCTCATATATGCCATTGAATGTTTGAGTCAAAAAAACTCACTGTCATCTCTTCAAGACATTTCCAAAACTCCACTGGTATGTCATCAGGTTCTACTGTCTTCCCCTTCTTCATTCTTTTCCAGTCTTGATAGTTGCATCAGTTCTTTAAATTAGACTATAAATGCTCAAAATTCCACCTGAACAAAGTGGACCTGTTTCATGATTATTCAGGAAATCTCCCAGCAGTCAGTTGCGGTGTCCTTTGTTTGGTTTATGAATTAAAGAAGCCAGTTTTGAGCCAGTAATTCTGACCAGACTGATGAGCCAGTGGCTAGTCTGAGCGGAGCCAAGACCAAAGTGAAATACAGTACTGCAAAATTTGCATCACTCTGTAATTTCTGCAGAAACAAGTTGATATTCCCCCTCTTGGGTTGTGGTATCACTCAGAACAGCTTATCATGGTTGGGAATAGACTCTGCTTTGCCAACCTTAGGTTGTTTGGAACTATCTACAACAGGTAAGATATTAACTCTTCCTATCCTTATCGCAGAACACCACATCAGAAGAGATATTTTAAACACTTTCCTAGTTTGCTGGATCTTCTGTTGTTTTTCAGTAAACATAGTTGGATTAGTGGTGAAATACACTCATCCAGCTCTAACGGATGTTTTCAGAGCTTCCAGAACTGGACTGAGAAGTTTGTTTGTTTCCAGCTCTGTCTTTGTGTATGCAGTTTGTCTGGAGTTTTTGTTTATCTGGATGTGCCTCTGTGTTTTGCATCGTTGTGTTTGGATGCATCCGTTGATTCTATTAAGGAATCAGACCGCGAGCGCTTTTGTTGTCTTCACCGGTCTAGAGGGCCTGGCCACCCATAATGCAATGTTCTCATTATTCAGTCTGTAGGGCCAGAAGGGACCGGGAGACAGACTGTCATTTTATTGTAGCTCTCTTTCTTTTTATAGGTGGAAGGTAGATGAGGGGAGAATGTGACTGTGTCTGTGGCGAAAAGGCAGAGGGTTAGAAAGATCAACAACGCTGGACAGAAAGAAGAAATTAATTAGAGCAGGAAAAGGACAAGAGAGACACAGAGTGAGGACCCTCCACACTTTACAGCAGGCAGGGAAGGTGGGGGGTGGTGGGGACACATGCTGGCACTAAGACAAGGAAAGTCACACTCTGAATAAAGTCACAAGGATGTTGAGAAAAACAGCATGAGTTTAGTCATTAATGCAGCACAGCTAAATCACTTCAATAACAGCACCTGCAAGAACTTCCATGTGGAATGCATATCACCTGCCAGAGTTTAAGACTAAGATATTGAGAATTGAAAGAGTTGTCATGCACTATCATGCATGTCATTCTCAGAGTACAGTATGTGTTGTGGATCACTCTCAGCTACTACTAATCTACTAATTTACATTTTGGCTCAAGAGCTGTAAGAATGCACAAGATTTAGACATGCACGTGTTTGCTAATCAGTTAGCTTCAATTGGTCTTCGCACATGCACAGAGGCAAAAACATTATTACCTGAATTTTGTCTTGATAGCAGGTAATTAAACAGTGTGGAGAGTTATCCATCCATCCATCTATTATCTTTTACCCACTTCTTCCATTTTGGGTTACTGGAGTCATCGGTGCCCATGTCCAGCAATCACTGTGCGAGGGGCAGGGTACATCCTGGACAGGTTGCAAGTCCATCACAGGGCCACATAGAAACAAACAACCATTCACTGTCTCACTCACACCTAGGGACAATTTAGTTACCAATCAGTCTAACATGCATGTTTTTGGTCTGTGGGGAGAAACCGGAGTACCCGGAGAAAACCCACGCATGCACAGAGAGTACATGCAAACTCCACCCAGAAAGGCCCCTGGACCGGGATTTGAACCAGGGACCTGCTCGCTGAGAGGCAGCAGCTCTACCAGTTGTGCCACTGTGCTGCCCATGCAGTTATCAATTAGCTTAAGTATTTCAAGTAAAATGAGCCACAAAGCAATAACACTGACAATAACAACCACAAGTACAGCACATAATAAATTCTCACAAGTCGGCCCTTCAGTTCAAACGTTTCATTCCTAATACGCAACAAGGTCATAAATGAAATCTCTTAGGGACAGAAATGCAAACTAAACAAAAAAATTACACAAAAAGCTCTGTGGTAGGCTGCTGTCAGTTTCCAGACTGCCTGCTTCAGATCGCCCAACACACGGTACTCAGGAGCTCTGAAACACAACTGGGTAGTATTCACAAGTGAAAGCCAAGTGGCCATTTTAGAGGTTTTATGCACAGCTAATAGGAGGTAGTTCATGCGGCAACTGAGAACAATCATTCCCTGACAATCTGTTGCAGACAAGTTCAGTATCATAAAGTTATCCAGTTAATTTCTATAAACGTTTTACTGCCGCATCTGTCACTATTTTTTTTAAGCGTGCAGTGTATGCTACAGGTTTTAATTCTTATAGTTTTTTTTTTAAATCACATGAATCTTTGTTGTTCTTTAGTTTGTTATTTTAATATAAACTATGTTTGCTTCATAGATGTTATTAACCTGAGCATAGTAAAAAAGCTGAAACGCATTTATATATCTCTGCCGACTAAATCGGTTCAAAGTGATCAAACTTGTTTGGCTTCCACAACATGAAACTACTGTATAGAAGAATGGGTGGGTTAGTTGTTTTTTGTTTATTTATTTTTTCTGAATTATAGAAATCAATGAACTGACTTTCAAATACATGCATATGAAGTTGTATTCATGTATGCAAACCCTCATCCATCCATCCATCCATCCATCCATTTTCGTCCGCTTATCCGGGGTCGGGTCACGGGGGTAGCAGCCTAAGTAGGGAGGCCCAGACTTCCCTCTCCCCAGCCACTTGGAGCAGCTCCTCTGGGGGAATCCCAAGGCGTTCCCAGGCCAGCCGAGAAACATAGTCCCTCCAGCGTGTCCTGGGTCTTCCTCTGGGTCTCCTCCCGGTGGGACATGCCCGGAACACCTCACCAGGGAGGCGTCCAGGAGGCATCCTAACCAGATGCCCGAGCCACCTCAACTGGCTCCTCTCGATGTGGAGAAGCAGCGGCTCTACTCCGAGTCCCTCCCGGATGACTGAGCTTCTCACCCTATCTCTAAGGGAGAGTCCAGACACCCTGCGGAGAAAACTCATTTCAGCCGCTTGTATCCGAGATCTCGTTCTTTCGGTCATAACCCAAAGCTCATGACCATAGATGAGGGTGGGAACGTAGATCGATCGGTAAATTGAGAGCTTTGCCTTTTGACTCAGCTCTCTCTTCACCACGACAGACCGGTACAGCGCCCGCTTCACTGCGGATGCTGCACCTATCCGCCTATCGATCTCACGCTCCAGTTTTCCCTCATTCGTGAACAAGACCCCGAGATACTTAAACTCCTCCACTTGGGGCAGGACCTCCTCCCCGACCTGGAGAGGGCACTCTACCCTTTTCCGGCTCAAGACCATGGCCTCGGATTTGGAGGAACTGATCCTCATCCCGGCCGCATCACACTCGGCTGCAAACCGCTCCAGCGAAAGCTGTAGATCACGACCTGATGAAGCCAATAGGACCACATCATCTGCAAAAAACAGAGAAGCGATTCTAAGGCCACCAAAACGGATCCTCTCAACACCTTGGCTGCGCCTAGAAATTCTGTCCATAAAAGTTATGAACAGAATCGGTGACAAAGGGCAACCTTGGCGGAGTCCAACTCTCACTGGAAACGAGCCTGACTTACTGCCGGCAATGCGGACCAAGCTCTGACACCGGTCGTACAGGGACCTAACAGCCCATATCAATGGGCCTGGTACCCCATACTCCCGGAGTACCCCCCACAGAACCCCCCGAGGGACGCGGTCGAATGCCTTTTCCAAGTCCACAAAGCACATGTAAACTGGTTGGGCAAACTCCCATGTACCCTCCAGGACCCTGCTGAGGGTGTAGAGCTGGTCCAGTGTTCCACGACCAGCACGAAAACCACACTGTTCCTCCTGAATCTGAGGTTTGACTATCCGACGGACCCTCCTAGGTGAGGGACCAGACAAAGTGCAACCCAAAGACCCCTTATGATGAGTAAAATAAATGGACAAAATGTTCCCTCGCCCGGACGCGGGTCACCGGGGCCCCACTCTGGAGCCAGGCCCGGAGGTGGGGCACGTTGGCGAGCGCCTGGTGGCCGGGCTTTCACCCATGGAGCTCGGCCGGGCACAGCCCGAAGAGGAGACGTGGGTCCCCCTTCCCATGGGCTCACCACCTATGGGAGGGGCCAAAGGGGTCGGGTGCAATGTGGGATGGGTGGTGGCCGAGGGCGGGGACCCTGGCGGTCTGATCCTCGGCTACAGAAGCTGGCCATTGGGACATGGAATGTCACCTCTCTGGTGGGGAAGGAGCCTGAGCTAGTGTGTGAGGTTGAGAGGTTCCGGCTAGAAATAGTCGGACTCACCTCAACGCATGGCTCTGGCTCTGGAACCAGTTTCCTTGAGAGGGGTTGGACACTCTTCTACTCTGGAGTTGCCCCTGGTGAGAGGCGCCGAGCAGGAGTGGGCATACTTGTTGCCCCCCATCTTGGTGCCTGTACGTTGGGGTTCACCCCGGTGAACGAGAGGGTAGCCTCCCTTCGCCTACGTGTGGGGGGACGGGCTCTGACTGTTGTTTGTGCCTATGCGCCAAACGGCAGCGCAGATTACCCACCCTTTTTGGAGTCCTTGGAGGGGGTATTGGAGAGTGCGCCTCCTGGGGACTCCCTTGTTCTGCTGGGGGACTTCAACGCTCACGTGGGCAATGACAGTGAGACCTGGAGGGGTGTGGTTGGGAGGAACGGCCCCCCTGATCTGAACCCGAGTGGTGTTTTGTTGTTGGACTTCTGTGCTCGTCATGGATTGTCCATAACGAACACCATGTTCAGGCATAAGGGTGTACATATGTGCTCTTGGCACCAGGACACCCTAGGTCGCAGTTCGATGATCGACTTTGTTGTTGTCTCATCTGATCTGCGGCCGCATGTCCTGGACACTCGGGTGAAGAGAGGGGCGGAGCTGTCAACTGACCACTACCTGGTGGTGAGTTGGCTCCGATGGTGGGGGAGGATGCCGGTCAGACCTGGCAGACCCAAACGTATTGTGAGGGTCTGCTGGGAACGTCTGGCAGAGTCTCCCGTAAGACGGAGCTTTAACTCCCACCTCCGGGAGAGCTTTGAACACGTTCCGAGGGAGGCGGGGGACATTGAGTCCGAGTGGGCCATGTTCCGCGCCTCTATTGTCGAGGTAGCTTATCAGAGTTGTGGCCGCAAGGTTGTTGGTGCCTGTCGTGGTGGCAACCCTCGAACCCGGTGGTGGACACCGGCGGTGAGGGATGCTGTCATGCTGAAGAAGGAGTCCTATTGGGCCTTTTTGGCCTGTGGGACCCCGGAAGCAGCAGATAGGTACCGACAGTCCAAGCGGCATGCGGCTCGGGTGGTTGCTGAGGCAAAAACTCGGGCATGGGAGGAGTTCGGAGAGGCCATGGAGAATGACTTCCGTATGGCTTCGAGGCGATTCTGGTCCACCATTCGGCGTCTCAGGGGGGGGAAGCGGTACGCGACCAACACCATTTATGGTGGGGATGGCGTGCTGTTGACCTCAACTCGGGATGTTGTGAGTCGGTGGGCGGAATACTTCGAAGACCTCCTCAATCCTACTGGCACGTCTTCCACTGAGGAAGCAGAGCCTGGGGACTTTGGGTCGGGCTCTCCAATCTCTGGTGCTGAGGTCACCGAGGTGGTTAAAAAGCTCTGCGGTGGTAGGGCTCCGGGGGTGGATGAGATTCGCCCTGAGTTCCTTAGGGCTCTGGATGTTGTGGGGTTGTGTTGGCTTACGCGACTCTGCAATATTGCGTGGACATCGGGGGCAGTTCCCTTGGATTGGCAGACTGGGGTGGTGGTTCCTCTATTCAAAAAGGGGGACCGTAGGGTGTGTTCCAACTATAGGGGGATCACACTCTTAAGCCTCCCTGGTAAGGTCTATTCAGGGGTTCTGGAGAGGAGGGTCCGTCGGATAGTCGAACCTCGGATTCAGGAGGAACAGTGTGGTTTTCGTGCTGGTCGTGGAACACTGGACCAACTCTACACCCTCAACAGGGTCCTGGAGGGTACAAGGGAGTTTGCCCAACCAGTTACACAAACCCTCAGTTTAATATCCGCTCATTCTCAATCAGTTCATCTGGACAGTTTCTTTTTAGCAGAAACGTTTCACCCTCACTCCAGAGGGCTTCCTCAGTCAGAGTAGTCCAAAGCACACTGAAGTTAACCCACCAAGTAAGCAACTTATGTGGATCAACCAGTTTGCTGTAGCCAAGATGGTTTCTGGGGGCGTGTCCCTCGTCGACTCCTCCCAGGCAGGCAGACCTGCCTGGGACCAGACCTCAGTTTAATAGTTTTATTTTTTAAGAATTCAAGGTCAAGGTCAAAGTACTTTATTGTCATTCGCACCACATGTTGTACATGTGGTGGAACAGAATTGTGTACACAGGGTCCACATTATGGCCTCAAAAACGAGTTCCTATTTAATCTGCCTGGGGCTGCATATAAAAACTGAGCTGCCCACACCTCACAAAGACTTGCTGTTTCATAAGTGAACCTGATGTTCACAACAGCTGTTGGGTTGAGTTGTGTTCCCCGTCGAGACCTGTTACTGCACCTGTCCAAGTAGATTTCCAGCCTTTAGGGTGAAAAAGAAGAATAAAAATCTCAGTATGATCTTAGGTAAACTTAATAAAAAAATGTGCAAGCAGCAAAATTTTTATGGTAATATTGGGCCTTCGGGATGTGTTTTCTATCTTTAAACAAGAAAAGGACAAAAAATTATCTCTTTTTATTTTTACGTTTTTCTTAAAACAACTTAGATTTAGAGGAAACTGAAGCTGGTTAAAATGTGTGACATGACATCTCATTCTAAGGGCTTGATTGCACAGATATAGTTATTCCAAAATGTTGTTAATATTTTAACATTTCAACAAATGTCTTCATGAATGTTTCTAGAAATGTTTTCATTTACAGTACAGTACATGGAAACACCAAAAACAAACCAAAATACTGCAGTAACCATGCCAGGTGTGTATGTGGCGTCATAACGCTGACAAAAAATACACCCAACAAGGCGTGACGCACATAACACATGTACTGTATGCTGGGTAGAAGAAAGTGCACTACAGGCGGCTGCAGTCAAAATTTGTTCTGCTCTAACAACAGTTACAGTAAATGTCCAAGCAGTGTTTTTGTGCACTCACCCTTTTACAGCATATAGGAGCAAAACCAACAACATCCTTGGTCCAAAGGAATGTTCATTCATTCACCAGTTTGGATGTAACACTGTGATCATGCTGACACTGTATGCGCAATTCATGCAGCTGAGCTGTCAGGGTTGCCAGATAAGTACACATGAGTTTTTTTACCCCTCCTTTTCTGTGCACCTGCCCACCAAATACAACACACACCTCAACTTACAACACCCTCACTCAGCACAGATGACAGTTTGGGTCAAGATGCAATCATTTTAAAGCAACAATATAAAAGTTCTTCATGTCTTATCTGGCAACCCGTGCACAAAAACTACAACATCTCCATGTAAACCTCTTTTTTCTGAATATTCATCACAAAAAACGTTGAAAAAGCACTGATGTTTCCAGAGATTGTTCTTGTGTAAACAGGACCTAAAAGGGACCTCAAATTCACTCTAACATCTTAAATTAAATATAATCTTGAACTTCTAAACATTAATATTTTACTCGCAAATGTAAACATTTGCTTTGGAATGCAGCTTTTTGTCTGTTTGTAAATCAGCTGTTATGCAAATACAGTAGTTTGAAGGACACCAGATGCTTGGTTGACTGATCAGTGAAATTAGAAAGGCTGCTACTAGCGTGGCACTACAGACCTGATGTTTACATCTACTGTAGTGCTTGCTCTAGGGAAATGAACGTAACTGAGTTCTGAAGACAAAATAAGTAGAACGTGTGAGAGTGACTGAGTGAAAACTGATAACCAGTGAGTAAACATGAATTTTTTTGTCACTGTGACGGAATCAGGGCTAACACGATGTAGAGGAGGGTTTAAATTGATGTCTGTTTGTTGCTCACCTGCTGGGAGTCTCCGTCTGGTACCTCTATTAAAAGACAGCAAACTGCTTACATTCCTTATATAGACTGATGGATCAGAATCACAATGAACTGAGTCACTTCCTCAGGGAAGATTTGTGTAAAGCATTTAGTTACACAAGACGTAACACTTTCAATCCTTGTAGCGCACACATCATTAGAACATGTCAATATTATGGTTATTTCTACTCAATTCAGTTTATTTATATGGTCACAACAGAAGTCACCTCAGGGCACTGAACACAAACATTAATATATATAAAGTAAGTTAACAACATTATTCATCTGAGGAGCAGACTGCTTTGAATTTAACTCCATCACAGAACTCTCATCTTGAGCAAGCATGAAGGCGACAGTGGAAAGAAAAAACTCCCTTAGCAGAACCAGGCTCAGGGCAAGCAGCCATCTGTTTCAACTGGCTGTGTTTGAAAGGAACAGATACACAATGGCAGGTTGAGAATCACACATTAAGATAGAACTAGTATGAAATGAAAAACTACTAAATTTTAACAATTCATTTTAAGGAAATGAGGTCAGTTTATCCTCCACTAGTCTAATCCTATGGCAGCATAACAAGCCAACCCTAATTGTAGGTTTTATCAAAAAGGAAAGTCTTCAGTCCAGTCTTAAAACTGGACAATGTGTCAGCCTCACGGACAGAAACTGGAAGTTGGTTCCACAAGAGAGGAGCCTGAGAACTGAAAGATCTTCCTCCCATTCTGCTTTTGGAAACTCTAGGAAGTAAACCTGCAGTCTGAGAGTGAAGTGCTCTGGTAGGAAAATGTAGAACAATAAGATCTCCAATATAAAGGCTCACCCATAGCTCTGCGTACGGCCATACGCGTGTGCTGTATGCAGACACTTCACCCACACACCACAGCGTACGTTCTCTCGTACATTCTCGCGTTTTCGCTCCAAATTCTTGACGTCATTTGAGCAGCAGCAGGGCAGAGCGTTTACCTACAGGACAAATTGAGGTCGCTGATTGGTCATTAGCTGACACGCCTACTGAATTGATTGACAGGTCAGGTGGGGGGGAAAAAGGCGCGTGCTGGCAGCATAGCCGCAGCGGTGTTCTGTGTTTATATGTTGTAAAAAAGTTCTAAAAAATAAACTAAAAACAGGGAGCGCTGGTCCTGCAGGCCACACATCAGACCAGCACACCAGGAAATCTGCAGAACCTCCCGCAGCCATGTTGGACCTGAGTTTAATTAGCTCGTGACGAATTTGTTCAATTCTCATCATTTCAGTCATGGAGTCAACGGAGGAGGAAGCAATCACTTGACTTTTGGCACAAAAAAAAGTAAAGAAAAGGCCAGATCAAGGATGAAAAAGGGGAATTTAATATATTGGTGTCACATACGAAACAATCCGGCGCCGGGCAGTTTATTGTTCGACAACGCGTTTGCGTACGTGGTCGTAAAATTTGAGGTTTGCGCGTACATGCCCTGCGGGGATACGCTTGTGCCTCTGCGTAGTACGTGCGTGCATCTGCGTACGGCCGTATGCAGAGCTATGGGTGAGCCTTAAGATGGAGCTAGGTTGTTGAGAGCTTTGTAGGTTAGAAGTAAGATTTTGACTTCAATTCTGGATTTGACAGGGAGCCAATGGAGAGAAGCTAAAACTGGAGATATATGATCTCTCCCACTAACTCCAGTTTAGACTCTGGCAGCAGCATTTTAGATCAACTGAAGACTTTTTAAAGAAGTACAGTATTTGGACACCCAGATAACAAACCATTGCAATAGTCCAGTCTAGACATGACAAATACATGAACCAGTTTTTCTGCATTTCCATTGGCTGCATCTTTGAATCCAGTTCAAAATTCTCCTGTATGTCTACAAATCGCTGAACAGTCTCGCCCCCGCCTATCTCACTGATTTGCTAAAGATGTCCCACCACGTGCTTTGAGGTCAGCAGAGCAGGTACTTTTAACAGTTCCAGGAACTCGTCTTAAAACGCAGAGGTGACAGGGCGTTCTCTGTAGCAGGTCCAAGACTCTGGAACGAGTTACCTCTGCTCGTCAGACAGGCCTTCTCCCTCTCGGTTTTCAAATCCCGTTTAAAGACCCATTACTATTCTGTTGCTTTCAACACCAGCTGATTTGTGTTTTGTTCTTATATTTATTATCTGCAATGTTTTTATGTCTATTTTTTTGTACTTCATTGTGTGTGTTGCCTGTTGTTTGTTTGTACAGCACTTTGGTTGGCCTTGTTGCTGTTTTAAGTGCTCTATACATAAAATGGTACGCAGTGGTGTAGTCTACAATTTTGTAGTGGGTATACTGTGCTTCAAAACCAAAGTACTGTACACTGGTTAGTACAATGTAATTGTCAATTTATTTTGATTTTTAAGCATATTAAACACTTCCAAATTTCTCTGATACTTATATTTGAATAAATGAACAACAAACATTGTACAACAGTTGGCTTTGTATTAAAAACATGTTATAGAATTTACAAAATGGTATCAAAGTAAAGTGCTGTTTATCAATAAGATTGTTACGCAAGTGTTTAACTGTTGTTTAACGTATTAAAGGTTCAGTATGCAGTTTCTGTAGAACTGCAGCAGTTAGAAATATTTTCAACAGGCAAAGCATTCTGATCCCTCCCCCTCAGAGCCATATGTGGCTCTGCCCCCTTGTGGTCTGTTGAATTTCAAATTCAAGCTCTGTTTTTATTGGCTGATTCAAATTCAAGCTCTGTTTTTATTGGCTGGTTACAAACTCTGTTTTTATTGGCTGGAAAATGGCGGGTCACCTTTTCTTTTTAGAAATGCTTATTTACCACCTGGAGAAGCAAGGGGACAATATTTTTTTTAATTTTTTTTCAGAGATTACCTGGCTAACATCAGTCTGTCAGGAGGTAGTGACAGAGTGAAGAAATATGTTCATAAAAAAAGCTACATACTGCAGCTTTAATGACACGTGTCTAATGATATGTCATGTATCATTGGGCAGTTTTAAGTGGTTATACTCAAATAAATTCTTAAGCTTTTCTAGTGGGTATATTCCGTATACCCGAGTATCACGTAGACTACGCCATTGATGGTACGGTATGGTATTTTTAGATGTTTCTAATTTTAGTGATATTACACAGGTGGAAGAAGGTGGATCTAGTAATGTTTTTAATGTGGGGGCTAAAAGATATGTCCTGATCAAAAATAACACCAAGATTTTTAACATTAGAGCTAGAAACCAGATTAATGCCATCTAGAGTTATATATATATTAATTGTAATAAATTGTGGTCACGTCAGACCTGCCATAGTTATATATATTTAAGCATTTTAACTGAAAAACACAGCAAGCTTTTATTCACAGGATTTTTTGTGAAACTCTTGAAAATAATAATTTTTTGGACCTCTACAACTCATCAAACTTTTGGAGCCAACCCAATCCAACATGGCTGCCAAAGCTGTCTGGTCCTAAAAGAGACAAAAAGAGTGATAACTTTGTTAATTTTACAGATAGTGAGCTAGATCTTATTGTGCTAGTGGCTCAGATCGATTCTCAACCCATATGCTGACAAGCTGGTCAACCAAAAACAGAACTTGACTCAACTTGGAGCGTTTTAGCTGCCCAGAGCACTGAAGCACCGTCAAAGCCACACTTGTACTTATTTTGTTTTCACCCTCCTCTTTGAGGCTTCTTGGCCAAAGAATGTGGTTTCTATGGAGAACCCAAAGGTTGCCTCCTGTTGTTGACTTCAGACTTCTTCTTGCTTTTGTGTTGTAACTTGGAAGGACACCCGTTTGGACTGGAAAGGAACAAAACTAAAATCCAACCTGTGCTTTTTCTCTTCACTGGAAAAAAAAAAGATATCGGTCAACATTTTTCATTCATTCATTCAACCATTATTTAGACAGGTTGATCCCATTGAGACTCGGGGACTCATTTACAAGAGAGACCTGATAATCCCTCATTTAACCCCCTACGTCACGACTCTGAAGGAGTAGTTGATGTTTATCTCAGATTGGCGTGTAGTTTACAAGAGTTAGAACAGCTTCAAAACAAGCTGACCAACTGAAGCTCTGAAACTGACAAGAGGACCAGCCTGGAAGTGAAAAACATTATAAATCTAGTGTACCTGTCAGTCCTGCCATGTCGGGTTCACTCAGCTCTTCACTCAACAGTTCCTCCCAGAAAGTCAGGAAATATTGGTGTCTACAAACGTCTATATAGGATAGTCAGGAAAAAGTTTGTCAGCTCTATCATCCAGGTAGAAAAATCACGTAAAAGGTTAAATCATGTCATCTGGACAAGCTTCTTTAAGGGAGAAACGTTTCGTCTTTCAAGTCAACATAATTCAGTTCAAAAATGCTTTATTATTCCCAAAAGGGAATTAAATGTTGTTGTCCTCATTTGTATGCACAGAGGATCGAGGGGCAGTTCACCTCACAAGACCCACGGAGCATGTGGAAGGGTATTAAATGCATAACAGATTACAAAGGCAAGAACAAACAATGCCCCAGGGACCCATCTCTGCCTGATGCCCTCAATAAGTTTTATGCACGTTTTGATGATCCAAACAGACCAGCTAGCACCAGACTCACCTCATCACCAGATGAAGAGCATCTCAGAGTGACCGCAGCAGAAGTGAGAGGCAGTCTCAGAAAGATTAATCCTCATAAAGCAACCGGACCAGACAACATCCCAGGGAAAGTTCTGAAGGAATGTGCGGACCAGCTCTGTGAGGTGCTGGCTGACATCTTCACCACCTCACTTGCACTGGAGTCAGTTCCCACCTGCCTGAAGACCGCGACCATCATCCCAGTCCCAAAGAGCTCCACAGTGACTGGTCTGAATGACTATAGACCGGTGGCCCTCACCCCGATAGTCGCTAAATGTTTTGAGAAACTGGTCATGTCCCACATCAAGGCAACCGTCAACATCAACGAGGACCCTCATCAATATGCATACCGTGAGAACCGATCAACAGAGGACGCCATTTCTTCCGTGGTCCACACTGCTCTCACCCACCTGGATCAGAAGGACTCATACGTGCGTCTGCTCTTTGTGGACTTCACATCTGCCTTCAACACCATGATCCCCCAAACTCTGATAGACAAACTATCTACACTTGGACTAAGCCCCTCCATTTGTAACTGGGTACTAGACTTCTTAACAGACAGACCACAGTCCGTGAAGATCCACAACTTCTCCTCCTCCACCATAACCCTCAGCACTGGCTCTCCTCAAGGATGTGTGCTGAGCCCCCTTCTGTTCACTCTGCTCACATATGATTGTACAGCCACACATCCAGGCTGTCATATTGTTAAGTTTGCAGATGATACAGCGGTGGTGGGATGCATCACAAACAATGATGAGTCCAGCTACAGACAGGAGGTGGAACACCTGGAGAGCTGGTGCAAAGAGAATAATCTTCACATGAATGTGAAGAAGACAAAGGAGATGATTGTGGACTTCAGAAGGAATAAACACACCCACGCCCCACTGAAAATAGGTGGATCTGCAGTGGAAGTGGTCTCCAGCTACAAATACTTGGGTGTACACATGAATGATAACCTCAGCTGGAGCAACAACACCACCAGCCTGATCAAGAAAGGTCATCAGAGACTCTACTTCCTCAGACGGCTGAGACGTGCTGGTCTGAGCAGCCCAGTTCTCACCTCGTTCTACAGGTGTGCAGTGGAGAGCGTCCTGTGCTCCAGCATCAACGTGTGGCATGGAGGCTGCACAGTTGAAGAGAGGAAAGCTCTGCAGAGAGTGGTGAAGGCTGCACAGAAGTCTGTTGGAGTCAGTCTCCCCACCATCACAGACATTTACACCTCCAGATGCAGGAAAAGAGCCACCTGCATCATGAAAGACCTCACTCACCCAGCACACTCACTCTTTGCCCCACTCCCCTCAGGACGGAGGTTGAGGAGCATCAAATGTAGAACCACTAGACTGAGGAACAGCTTCTACCCTGAGGCTGTTAGACTCATGAATAAATAAAATAAAATAAAATAAACACTGCAAAATATCACATCATGCTGATGCTGATCTGTTTTCTTGTTGCTGTGTTCATCTGTGACCATCTGCTCATACAGACTCATGTTCGTGCTGCTGTTTATAATGATGTTTTTCCACTATATTAGGGCTTAGTGTATTACTAGTTGATGTTTTTCTTAGTTAATTCTAGATGTTATTACTGTTTTTCTCTTGCATTTGTTGTTGGATGTAACTGGGACCCCGTGTACATAATCTCGTTTTCATCACATGTACCACATGCGGTGCAAATGACAATAAAGACTCTCTGACTCTCTGACTCTGACTCTGACTTGATTGAGATGTTATAGATACTGATGGCTGTAGGCAGGAAGGATCTCTTGTAAAGTCCCACAGCACATCCGAAGAAACTGGCCACAGATGTCGTCCTATCCATCCACCCAGACTTGACTGGCCTCTCGGTTTCCCCGGGCTACAGGACTGCCCAAATGCCAGGCAGAACTCCTCCCAGAGCGATGGCCACTCCTTCCAGAAGCCTGCCGAGCTCCTTGTCGCTGCAGACAGCCGGCTGCAGGTGCCAGGGGACGATCCTGTCCTTCTGCTGTCACGAGCCACGTTTCCTGCTAGTTGCTGGATCTCAGTGGTCAGGCACTCCAGCAAAGCCGGCAGGGAGACGGGAATGCATCCACAGCACCTCCTTTTTAACTTATTTGAGATTTGGGGCTGCCGATTAGATATTATTTGAGCTTTTGAGATGTTAATCAACATTTCCCAGTTGTAAAGAAACACCTTGTTGTCATGGTTACACATCATAACAAATGTCCAAAAGTAAAAAAGTGCCACATTGATGGACGGATGGATGGTCCCTTTTTTGCATGTGTTCGAACTAGTCGATTTCTGGGAATTCAACAGGAGGTCGGCTTGAAACACATCAGTGAGGTCTATTTAAGGAACAGATCTGGGTTGGCAGGCCGCAGACTGATGAAGTCTTTTGGATGAAAGACGAAATGTTTCTTCCTTAAAGAAACTTGTCCAGATGACATGATTGAACCTTTTCGTGATAGTCAGGACTTATTTCTGAGGTATTAGTTAGAATCTCAATTTGAATGTTGATACCAACAAACTGAAAACAGAGTCGTCAACCTCTTTTTAAAGATGCACCCAACACCTAATGAGCCTCTATTGATTCTGGGGATAGAAGTGGCATTTATGTCTTTGGTCATATGACTAAAGGTTTTCAGAAGAGGAACAGGAATGTACGGCAATAAGAACGTTGTGCATTATCAAACTGGAGCTGAAAACAAAAGGAAAATTAAAAGCAAAGCATTTGTTGAAGAAACTGTGTCATGTCTGATAAAATCATCTGTGTTGGCTAATGTTGAGTGGTCATTTTTAGTTGGATTGACTCCAAGGTCAGTCAGTTGTACAAAGTAGATGTACAGCCATTCAGTGGTCTATGAGAAGTAATACAAACACATCCAAGCAAAAACATGATTACCCACCTTTACCTTTTGGTAAAGGACGATAATTACAACGATAAAAATGACCCAGTAGACTGTGTTCATGTTTTAGGTTCCACTTTCTCACAGCACAATTTCAAACCATAAACACTTTATGGATGTTTCTTTGCAAATGATGCTCTACTTACCAAATGTGTCATTTTACTTTCATGTAGCAGCATATTTGAAGATGAAATCTGAATTTACAAAAAGCTTCTTTTTTTATCTATTCAACCTGTTCAGTCTGTTTGTATTTTGTATATTATGTGTTCATGTCATGCCACAAACACAAAGAAACATTTTTATTCACATAACTGAAAGTATGAACCATGAAAGCAGCATGACTTTACTAAATATATGCGTGTTTTACCCATTAAGAGTAGTTTTGTGTGTTTTGAAGATAACCGTGTTTATGCTTGAAAATGTGATGTTTAAAACAAAAACTAATTAAAATTAATTCCTGGTTCTCTGTCCTTCCAACGCTTTCTCACAAAGGAAGTTGAGGTTTGTATGATGACGTTTGGTGTCGTTTTGTGTTGAAAATCCCATGTTCTTGTTTCTGTGATGTACAGTAAAAAATTGATTTTTTTTGTTTGTTTGTGTTTTAGGAGCCAGGAACGTGGACTCCACCCAGACCCTTCGATCAAGGTGGGTGTAAAAAGGATGAGAAGAGACGGAAATGTATGTGCCGCTTGATAAAACTTATATTACGTTTTAAAGTGGCACCATCTTGATCCAGAATAAAATCCTTATCAAATTTGCAGAGTTGGATTTTATATGAGCAAGATGACACTGGACTGTGGTAGAAGTTGGCACGACAGTCTCACAATTGCACAGAAAACACACATCCAGAAAATATTGTGGACCCCAGTGGCTGATTGGTGAAGTTCAGCTGAAATGAATCCAGATATACGTTCAGAAAATATTCAAGCATCAAAATAGATATAGCTATAATATATAATAACAGTGTTATAAGCACAAACCTCCCTTTATACAGTGAGATTCTCTCTTTACTGCATGAACTCATCTAATCAGGGAGGACAAAGAATTGTTGGTTGTTATTTTTGACAAATGAAAAACTTAACGTACTTATTGTCATTTGGGTTATATATATATATTTGGGGAAGTGTAGAGTCAGAGAGTCACGAGAGTCTTTATTGTCATTTGCACCGCATGTGGTACATGTGATGAAAACGAGATTATGTACACGGGGTCCCAGTTACATCCAACAACAAATGCAAGAGAAAAACAGTAATAACATCTAGAATTAACTAAGAAAAACATCAACTAGTAATACACTAAGCCTAATATAGTGGGAATAAACAGCAGCACGAACATGAGTTTGTATGAGCAGATGGTCACAGATGAACACAGCAACAAGAAAACAGATCAGCATCAGCATGATGTGATATTTTGCAGTGTTTATTTTTTATTTTATTTTTTATTTATTCATGAGTCTAACAGCCTCAGGGTAGAAGCTGTTCCTCAGTCTAGTGGTTCTACATTTGATGCTCCTCAACCTCCGTCCTGAGGGGAGTGGGGCAAAGAGTGAGTGTGCTGGGTGAGTGAGGTCTTTCATGATGCAGGTGGCTCTTTTCCTGCATCTGGAGGTGTAAATGTCTGTGATGGTGGGGAGACTGACTCCAACAGACTTCTGTGCAGCCTTCACCACTCTCTGTAGAGCTTTCCTCTCTTCAACTGTGCAGCCTCCATGCCACACGTTGATGCTGGAGCACAGGACGCTCTCCACTGCACACCTGTAGAACGAGGTGAGAACTGGGCTGCTCAGACCAGCACGTCTCAGCCGTCTGAGGAAGTAGAGTCTCTGATGACCTTTCTTGATCAGGCTGGTGGTGTTGTTGCTCCAGCTGAGGTTATCATTCATGTGTACACCCAAGTATTTGTAGCTGGAGACCACTTCCACTGCAGACCCACCTATTTTCAGTGGGGCATGGGTGTGTTTGTTCCTTCTGAAGTCCACAATCATCTCCTTTGTCTTCTTCACATTCATGTGAAGATTATTCTCTTTGCACCAGCTCTCCAGGTGTTCCACCTCCTGTCTGTAGCTGGACTCATCATTGTTTGTGATGCATCCCACCACCGCTGTATCATCTGCAAACTTAACAATATGACAGCCTGGAAGTGTGGCTGTACAATCATATGTGAGCAGAGTGAACAGAAGGGGGCTCAGCACACATCCCTGAGGAGAGCCAGTGCTGAGGGTTATGGTGGAGGAGGAGAAGTTGTGGATCTTCACGGACTGTGGTCTGTCTGTTAAGAAGTCTAGTACCCAGTTACAAATAGAGGGGCTTAGTCCAAGTGTAGATAGTTTGTCTATCAGAGTTTGGGGGATCATGGTGTTGAAGGCAGATGTGAAGTCCACAAAGAGCAGACGCACGTATGAGTCTTTCTGATCCAGGTGGGTGAGAGCAGTGTGGACCACGGAAGAAATGGCGTCCTCTGTTGATCGGTTCTCACGGTATGCGTATTGATGAGGGTCCTCGTTGATGTTGACGGTTGCCTTGATGTGGGACATGACCAGTTTCTCAAAACATTTAGCGACTATCGGGGTGAGGGCCACCGGTCTATAGTCATTCAGACCAGTCACTGTGGAGCTCTTTGGGACTGGGATGATGGTCGCGGTCTTCAGGCAGGTGGGAACTGACTCCAGTGCAAGTGAGGTGGTGAAGATGTCAGCCAGCACCTCACAGAGCTGGTCCGCACATTCCTTCAGAACTTTCCCTGGGATGTTGTCTGGTCCGGTTGCTTTATGAGGATTAATCTTTCTGAGACTGCCTCTCACTTCTGCTGCGGACACCCTGAGATGCTCTTCATCTGGTGATGAGGTGAGTCTGGTGCTAGCTGGTCTGTTTGGATCATCAAAACGTGCATAAAACTTATTGAGGGCATCAGGCAGAGATGGGTCCCTGGGGCATTGTTTGTTCTTGCCTTTGTAATCTGTTATGCATTTAATACCCTTCCACATGCTCCGTGGGTCTTGTGAGGTGAACTGTCCCTCGATCCTCTGTGCATACGTGGCCTTGGCCTTCTTAATGCCATCCTTCAGTTCTTTCCTGCTCTTTCTCAGCTCCTCTTTATCTCCTGACTTGAATGCAGTGTCCCTGGCTGCTAGCAAGGCGTGAACTTCTTTATTTAACCAGGGTTTCCGGTTCGGGTAGGATTTAACATATTTTTTTATGGATACATTTTCAGAGCATGTACTGATGTAGCCCAGGACTGAGGAAGCGTACAGTTCCATGTCCACTGAACTTCCATCAGTAGCTGCTTCTCTGAAAACAGACCAGTTTGTCTTCTCAAAACAGTCTCTCAACATGGGGGAACTATCTTGAGGCCAGATTGTTATCTCTCTTTGTTCCGGCTTGGAGCGCCTGAGTGGGGGGAGTTGTCTTGGTGCCAGGATCAGAGAGTCGTGATCGGAAGCTCCGAGCGGTGGGCGTGTCTTCGCCGTGTACGCCCCCTTTACATTAGTGAAGACTTGGTCGAGCGTTTTATCTCCTCTCGTAGCTGTGAAGACGTTCTTATTGAAGGCTGGGAGGGAGACTTGAAGATCTACGTGATTGACGTCTCCGCAAACAATGAAAAGCCCCTCAGGATATTTACACTG
>JBBPBX010025081.1:29089-39173 GCA_038048925.1 Garcialebias charrua | reverse complement strand
GGTAACCCTCAAAACGCATCGTTCTGCTTTCAGTTCAGTGACTTTTGGCTCATACGTTGTTATATATAAAGGGTGGAATGTGACTAAATTAAATCCATAGTTATAACCCACTAAATTTGTACATTCATCTTGAAATTATCTACAATAACTTTCAAAGGACAAAGGACTGGGTGGATATGGATATGATGTTTGTAAAGGACATAATGAGTCATGTTATTGAGCCGTTTACATATATATGTAATTTATCATTTTCAACAGGAATATTTTCAGATAATGTGAAAGCTAAGGTAGTTCCTCTTTTTAAAAATGGTGATAAATGTAGGTTCAACAATTCTATATCCTTGTTACCACAGTTTTCAAAAATTCTTGAAAAATTATTTGCGAACAGATCAATTTATAGATAAACAAAATATTCTAAGCAACAGTCAGTATGGGTTTAGAGCAAAAAACTCTACATCAATGGCTCTCATGGAATTAATGGAACAAATAACTACTGCTGTCGATCAAAAACAATATTGTATCAGTATTTTTGTTGATTTAAAAAAAGCATTTGATACTATTGGGGCCGAGATGGTAGAGGCAGGGCAGCCGGCTCAGGACCAGAAGGTCTCGGGTTCGATCCCCGGTCATGGCATACCTCGTTGTGTCCCTGGGCAAGACACTTAACCCCGAGTTGCTCCCGGTAGGACTGGTTGGCGCCTTGCATGGCAGTCTACCGCTACCGGTGTATGAATGTGTGGATGGTTGGTACTGTGAAGAGCTTTAGGGGCTCTCAAAGGGGGCTGGAAAGCGCTACATAAGTAAGCTCCATTTACCATATTGATCACACCATTCTCCTTGAAAAATTGAACAAATATGGTATTAGAGGACCAGCATTACAGTGGGTATCTAGCTACTTGAAAGATAGGAAACAATTTGTACAAATAAATGATGTAAGATCTGACCTCTGTAATATCACATGTGGAGTTCCCCAAGGCTCTGTACTTGGACCAAAGCTATTTATTTTATATGTGAATGACTTGGTAAATGTGTCAGGACTCCTTAAATGTGTACTTTTTGCTGATGATACCACATTTTTCTGTTTAGGTGAAGATATAGAACAAATGTTGGAATTGATAAAGACAGAATTTGTCAAAATACAAACTTGGTTTAAAATCAATAAATTATCATTAAATCTAGAAAAAACTAATTACATGATATTCAGTAATAAAAAGAAAACTGTTGATGTTCCACTCAAAATTGAGGGTGTTGAGATTTGTAGAGTGAGTGAGGTGAAGTTTTTGGGTGTTATCATTGATGACAAACTGACATGGAAACAACACATAAATTCTGTAAGAATAAAAATAGCTAAATCGATTGCAGTACTGTACAAAGTCAGAGACCTATTGAATGATAAAGCTCTGTATTTGTTGTATAACACAATCATTGTTCCACACTTAATCTATTGTATTGATGTTTGGGGGAATGCGTGTAAAACAATCACAAAGCCTATTTTTGTATTACAGAAAAGAGCTGTAAGAATTATCACTAGAAAACATTACTGTCATCCATCAAGTACATTATTTTATCAACTGAAGTTATTGAAGTTCCATGATTTGGTAGATTATAATATTTTATCAGTTATGTATAGGGCTCAGAATAATGCATTACCTTTAAATATCCAAATGCATTTTGTTAAAAGACAAAGTTGTTATAATCTTAAGGGGACAGAGATGTTTGTAAAACCACAATTCAGAACTAGTTTGAAGGGACGTTCTACCTCAATCCAGGGAATTAGATTATGGAATGGCTTGGAGAATGAAGTTAAAAATGCCAAGTCAATGTTTACATTTAAGAAAATGATCAAAACGAATTTGTTAAAAAATATATATATGAAATAGCGTAATGTGTATTGTATTAGTTAGAAAATTAGAGTTATTCATTTTGTACTGTTACTGGAAGATTATTATTGTTTAAACTGATTGTTTGAAAAAAAGGGACAGATATAAGATTTTTTTCTTCTTTCTGCTACCTTTCTTTTTTTATATTTTGTACGTTATCATTTATGGGATTGTCTTGTATTTTTTGTAAAAAGAAAAGAAGAAAAAAAAAGAACAAATGTAATAAAAAAAACTTTCAGTTTTAGTGAAGATTGGCTTCCATCTGTGGTTTTAGTCCTCTGGCTCCATCTAGTGGACATTTCCAGACAGAAAGTTAGAGAACACTTTCCTGCTGTGTGCACAATTTTTGTAACTTCCCTCGTCTTAATACGTATTAGAAATACTTTATAACACTTAAAACCAGTCTTTTCTTCAGTTAATGGTCTGTCTGACCATATCACTGTTAAATGGGAACTAAACCCATTTAACTTGTCAAAGAAAGTCAAGTTCACAAAAAAGCATGAACAGAATGCAACAAATACATGTACAGTGGTGCCTGAAACACTTTTTATAATTTTCTATATTTCTACATAAATATGACCCAAAACATCAGATTTTCATACAAGTCCTAAAAGTAGATCAGGTTCACCACTCACCTGATCATCATCCCACTGTTTAAACAGCCGACTCTAATTTCACCTTCAAATTAACTGTTAATCCCAGAGGTTCATTTACCACACAAATTGGATCATTTTCCTCAATAAATAAATGATCAAGTATAATAGTTTGTCTCGTTTGTTTAACTGGGTTCTCTATCTACTTTTAGGACTTGTGTAAAAATCTGAGGTTTTAGCTCACATTGATACAGAAATATAGAAAATTATAGTTTTCACAAACTTTCAAGCATCACTGTATTGTATTTACCGTAATCTTGTTACTAAATGTAATTAGCTCTACAACCCCCATGGAGACAAATGACAATTTGTTCATTTTTTTACGCAGCGAGCATAGACACCATCTATATAAACAGATATGTAAAAACGAAACTTGAAAAATCAAAGTTCAGTGGAAAAACCTTCGTATCTCTGTTTATTCCAGCAGGTAAACATGGAGTCTTGCATAACACGATGGACCTGTTTCACACTTATTTCACAGAAATAAGCCTTTGAAAAACAACTAAATCGACCTAACAGAGTTTGCACACGTAAAACAAAGTAACATCATCGAGACCTCTGAGACATCTTGTCCCGCTTCACTGAGAAGGGAAGAACGATGAACGATACTTTCGGTGGCTGCAGTCGTTCATCTGAGCCAAAAGAAACATCAACAGAGGCAATGAAACAAAAGAAGAAGAAGAAAATCAGTATCTGTATTTTGTGGAATAATCCTTGGGGGACACCACCAGACCTCGTCCTTTTCTCGCTCCTCGATAAACCGTTTCAACAATGTCTATCATCTCCTGCTTGTCCTCGATGATCCAGTTGATCTTGTTGTTGTTACCGGTGCCCAGATCAATCATGATGTGTTTGTTTCTGGGAGAGAAAAGACTGTTACAAAGCTGAGTCAGACTGGCGTTAGACCGATCCTGTTGCAGCGTTTACACCGCGCCCCACCTGAAGAAGAACATGATGGTGCAGGGGTCGTACAGCTCGTACATCTTGTTGAAATCAGGCACTTCTGTGATGTCCACCAGATAAATGACAGCAAAATTCTTCACCTGGGAAAATAAATCAAACCGCTCTGTAAAGAAAACGGACATTTTCTCACCAACACAGACAGAACTGCAGAACAAACAAAAAGAAAAGTTTTGGAAAATGCTTGTAAAAATATAAATTCAAAACAGGAAATCTTTCGCTGCAGCAGCTCCTAGAAGGAGCGGCCCCTCCTGAACTCCTCGTTGTCAAACGCACCTTCTTTCTTGGCCTTCAACACTTAGTAAAGGTTTGTTTTATTAAACAAATTATCTAGTTTTAATTTAAAAGGTTTACTGTTAATTTTTTGGTAGTGTTTTGTTCTGCGTGCGCTGTGTTTTAATGTCGACTCTGTTCAGCCCTTTGGTCTGCTGTGATTCAGTCTTTTACAAATAAGGTTAGACCGGACTGAAAATCCTCAAACTGTTCAAACGCTGTTGAAGTGAGCAAAGCTGCACATTATTTTAATCTGTGACTTTAAACCAACCTGCAAACGAAGCTTATAAATACAGAAGTCCCTCGCTGCTTCGACTTACGTAGACTCGCGGTTTTTCAAAATAAGAGTGGACACGCACTATCGGCATGCATTGTTTATTTTGAATAAATTATTGTAAATTATTTAGCAGCTGTGTGCAGCCCACAGGGGCAGGGAGTAGATCCCTCCTGCAGCTTGTCATATCTCTGCTCTGCAGCGAAGTAGGCGTGGCCAAGAGTCCAGCTGGAGGCAGAGCTGAGTCCATAACATTCTCTGCTCTTTTACAGCGCTGAGAGTTTAGAAACATTGTTTAGAATATTGCAAGTGTCAACGGGGTTCAGGTCCGTCGAGTTGTCTGGCCAGTCAAGAACTGTGGCGTGGACATCAAACCAGGCTTTGGTGCTTCTGGTGGCATGGACAGGAGCCAGGTCCTGCTGGAAGATGAAATCTGCATCTCCATACAGATCCTCAGCAGAAGACATCATGAAGTCTCTAAAACATTCTGGAAGACTGTTGCTGTGACCTTGGATTTAAGAAAGCAGAGTTTACCAACACATGCACTGGACATTTCACCCAAATCATGACTGACTGTGAATATTTCACACTGGACCCGTTTGGGCTCTGTTCCTCACTCTTCTTCCTCCAAACCCTTGGACCTGGATTTCTGAATGAAAGGCTCACTTTACTTTCATCAGAAAACAGGACAGAGGAACCCGACAGTTGTAGCCCGTCTCCTGGATGAGTCTGAATGTTTTGAAGCTGTGACTCCCGCCTCATTCCACTCTTTCTGGATCTCTGACAGATTCTGGAATCTTCTCTGATAATCCACTGAAGCCCATCATCATCTCTTTTGCTGGTGCATCTTCTCCTGACACATTTTGCCCTTCCACTAGACTTTCCATTGATATGCTTGGACACAGCACTCTGTGAACAGCCAGCCTCCTTAGCTTTGAACTTTTGTGTCTTACCCATCCTATGTAGGGATCAATGATGGTCTTCTGGACAGTTGTTATGTCTGCAGTCTTCTCCATATTGAACCGAACTGAGACAGTTGAACAAACTGAAGTAATTTAATGACACCTGGGGAAACCTGTGCAGGTGCTTTGAGTTTAGTAGATGATTAATGTGTCTCACTCAGTTTAAAACATTCCTGTCCTGCAACATTTGGTCTGATGTCTCCACAGTATTCTACAAGCCCAAAACCAGAAAAGTTGGCACGTTGTGGAAATCGCAAATAAAAACAGAATACAATGACTTGCAAATCTTTTTCAACCTATATTCAATTGAACACACTGCAAAGACCACATACTTAACGTTCGAACTGGTAAACTTTGTTATTTTTTGCAATTATTAGCTCATTTGGAATTTGATGCCTGCAACATGTTTCAAAAAAGCTGGCACAAGTGACAAAGAAGACAGAGAAATTTGAGGAATGCTCATCAAACACTTATTTGGAATATCCCACAGGTGAACATGCAAATTGGGAACAGGTGGGTGCCATGATTGGGTATAAAAGCAGCTTCCTTGACATGCTCAGTCATCCACATAGAAGGATGGGGCGAGGGTCACCACTCTGTGAACAAATGCGTGGGCAAATTGTCGAACAGTTCAAGAACAACTTTTCTCAACGAGCTATTGCAAGGAATTTAGGAATTTCACCATCTACGGTCCGTAATATCATCAAAAGGTTCAGAGAATCTGGAGAAATCACTACACGTAAGGGGCAAGGCCGAAAACCAACATTGAATGCCCGTGACCTTCGATCCCTCAGGCGGTACTGCATCAAAAACCGACATCAGTGTGTAAAAGATATCACCACATGGGCTCAGGAATACTTCAGAAAACCACTGTCAGTAACTACAGTTCGTCGCTACATCTGTAAGTGCAAGTTAAAGCTCTACTATGCAAAGCAAAAGCCATTCATCAACAAGATCCAGAAACGCCGCCGGCTTTGCTGGGCCCGAGCTCATCTGAGATGGACTGATGCAAAGTGGAAAAGTGTTCTGTGGTCTGATGAGTCCACATTTCAAATTGTCTTTGGAAACTGTGGACGTCGTGTCTTACGGACCAAAGAGGAAAAGAACCATCAGGACTGTTATAGGCGCAAAGTTCAAAAGCCAGCATCTGTGATGGTATGGGGGTGCATTAGTGCCCAAGGCATGGGTAACTTACACATCTGTGAAGGCACCATTAATGCTGAAAGGTACATACAGGTTTTGGAGCAACATATGCTGCCATCCAAGCGACGTCTTTTTCATGGACGCCCCAGCTTATTTCAGCAAGACAATGCCAAGCCACATTCTGCACGTGTTACAACAGCGTGGCTTCGTAGCAAAAGAGTGCGGGTCCTCCCCTGGCCTGCCTGCAGTCCAGACCTGTCCCCCATTGAAAATGTGTGGCGCATTATGAAACGTAAAATACGACAACGGAGACCCCGGACTGTTGAACAACTTAAGCTGTACATCAAGCAAGAATGGGGAAGAATTCCACCTGAAAAGCTTCAAAAATTGGTCTCCTCAGTTCCCAAACGTTTACTGAGTGTTGTTAAAAGGAAAGGCGATGTAACACAGTGGTAAATATGTCCCTGTGCCAACTTTTTTGCAATGTGTTGCTGCCATTGAATTCTAAGTTAATGGTTATTTGCAAAACAAAATAAAGTTTCTCCGTTCGAACATTAAATATATTGTCTTTGCATTCTATTCAGTTGAATATGGGTTGAAAAAGATTTGCAAGTCATTGTATTCTGTTTTTATTTGCGATTTGCACAACGTGCCAACTTTTCTGGTTTTGGGCTTGTAATTTGAAATCCTGTTTTGGTGGGTTTCATGAGTTGGAAGCCCAAGATATGTAAAAATAAACAAATACTTGAAATTGTTTAAATTGTGGACCCTGAATCTATCATCTATTAAATATCAACTTTTTGAATGGAATTATGGAAGTTAAATAACTTTTCCATGATATTCTAATTTTTTTGGAAAGGGTCTGTAAATGAAACTACTACTTGTACTACTATCCCTACTTTGTGTTTTTTCGTTTATCATAGGGCTTCAGGGTACGGATCCCCCATGATAAACGAGCAACTACTGTACATCTTTTAAAATGGTAAATGGACTGTACTTATATAGCTCCTTTCTATCTAATTGTGGCAAGATGTCCTGCGGACATTGAACGCACCATACTGGTGCTGCGATGTGATTGGTGGGTCGGGCTGGCTTCCGGTATAAAACTGTCCCAGTCCTCAGGGTTGTCACACGTCATCCGCCTTCCGGCGGCGGTTGCTGGCTGTGTCGCGCTAGCGGGTGCATGGTCGCGATGATCTACTGTTCTCGCGACCATAATTACAAGCTTCCCGTTTCCCTCTCCTGCTAGAGGTGGAACTCGGTGGTGAGTAAGCACCAGTTTATCTTTCCGTTTTATACTTTTGTAGATTTTAATGTCAAATATTTATTGTTTTAGTCCCCTGCTGTTTGTCCTTTGGCGACCGTCCTGCTTCCTGTTTGTTCGTGGCCGTGTGACTGTCTGCTGCGATCCGGGTCGTCCCTCGCCTGCCGGCTGGTCCTGTTTGGGGCCCGCTGTCTGGACGGCGCGGCGTGGGCTACGTCACGCGTCCTGCGGGCCGAGCTGAAGCCGACTGATGCCAGCTCAACCACTCACACAGGTCAGGTGTCGGTTGGAGTGACGTCTCTTGCTTTGGGTGCAGCAGATTTCACCAGGGTGGACTCTGGACTGCTGCTGCCTGACTGATCATCTCTCAGGCGGTAACTCTGGTGTATGATTTTGTGTGTGAGATTGCCCTGTTTTTTAGAGTATTGCACTGAATTGCACATTTATTATTGTTTGGAGCCATAATTGTCTTTTTAACTGTGTATTTTAAATTTAGGATTTCATTAAACAAACAATTGTGCAATTTATTGGTGTCTGTGTGAACTTGTCTCATGCCTCATCTGCAACGGGTCTATGTGCCTAAGGGTAACTTTTAGTAAAGCTTTTAACCAAATTCACTTTCTTTTATTAAAATAGATAATAAAGTTCCCTATTTTTATCCATACCCGTCCGGCTACATAATCATGATGCTCACAGCTCTTTACAGCACAATCCATGCCCTTATTTACCCCCGACACACACTACGGCATTCTACTACATCTCTATAAAGCTAATTTAAATCTGTACAGAATAATCAGAGCTTTATCACATTCATACACCAGTGGGACACACATCAGAGACAATGAGGGGTTCAGTGTCTTGCCCAGGGAAACTTCAGAATGTGACTGCTGGTGGAATTGAACCCCCAACTCTCACATTGGAGGACGACTGTTCTAACCACTCAGCCACAGCTGCGCCACAAAATTACAGTAAAATTGTTACTTTTACATTTTAAAATGAATAATGTTCAACAAGAGCACAAACACAAATGGAAAGTCAGTTCAGGCATCTGGTAAGGATGCTCCCATGGCACGTCCTAGGGAGGTGCTTGGACACGCCAGAGAGGGAGGAGACCCCAGAGAAGACCCAGGACATGCTGGACAGAGTACTGTATGTCTCTCGGTTGGTCTGGGAATACATTGGATCCTCCCAGAAGAGCTGGGAGAGGTGGTTGTGGAAAGAGCTGTCTGAACCTCCCTGCTCAAGCTGCTGCCCCGAGACTCAACTTAGGAACAAGCGGAAAACAACGGATGGATGGAAGTCAGTTAGAAATACAGTATACTGGTAAAGAATGAACATGTTAATGAATTTAAATGCATCATTAACTGATTTGATCGTCCAGATCTAATGTTGAAAACTGACTGCGGGAAAATAAAGCAATGTTCTGAGCTTAATATCCTCCTAAGAGAGAGGGCTTATACAGCTGAAAATATTTGTCTAAAAGGCAGTTTAAGCTAAATGTCTGAATTTCAAAATGACTGACGTTTTTACAATTGAGGAGGATAATCGTGTAGCATTGTGCATTTGTTTCTATACTTAACTCATTGTTCAACTGATCAGTGGTGACTTTTTTAAGCTCCAATCTTGAGAAAACTGTGCAAATGTTTAATCATCTAAACCTGCAAGTTCAAGTAAAAAAAATATCAGGGGAATTTAAAACTGAGGATTAAGTTTCTTGTTTTTATTCAACATTAAATGGATCACTGATAGTTTTTAATCAGTTGAAGAAACGTGTAACAAGGACCGTTGCTGGAGGCTTTAATCGAGTGGAAATGAGAACCATGTTCAGACTGGACTTATCACAGTCAAATCTACAGAACCTGGTTTAATCAGCAGTAACTTTAATTAGACAAACGCCGAGTCAGACTGTTTCAAAGCTCAGAACCTGGTTACTGACAGAGACACGGATAGACAAGAAAACTGTGAAACCTTTTCAGCAATGCTGTAAAGAACTTCGTCCATCTTCATACATGTTGGGTCCCAGTCGTGACCGAAGCGGATAACCAGGGCTCGGTCCTCCTCCGACAGGATGGCTTGGTCCACTTGCCAGCCATTGTGGAGATGTGGCAACATGTACGACATCTTTGATCCAGAATGAGTAAATATTCACCTGAACAAGACAACAGTTAGAACAGGAAACAAATTAAAACAGATATGTATCATCGTGTCTATTCATGGAGTTAGACCGCTAAAGACCAATGGACTTGTTAGCTATCGTTAGCCAAGAAAGAATCGGAAAAGAAAAATATGAAACACTCAACTACGAAACCTAATCCAAATATTTTTAAAACGCTTACCTTATAATTCAAAAGTGCGTAAATTGTGACAAAAACAATAAAAGTTAATGGGTTTCCAGGTAAAACAAGCCTGGATACTCTCTTGGTTGCTGCCGCACGGACAACAAACGGCGCAGTGCGTACGTCATAAAATCTGCGACTGACGCGATTTGTTTACGTCATCAAATCCGCGACTGAGAACGCGTGCGCACACACACACACACACATACACACACACACACACAAAAAATAATATATATGTAGGAGCCATATAAAGGACCAGAAGTTTAAAAGAAATGTTTATTTTTGTTGCCTGAATTGATTCTGTGATTTACAGTTGTAGTTCTGCTGGTTGAAGAA
>JBBPBX010025081.1:0-18771 GCA_038048925.1 Garcialebias charrua | reverse complement strand
TGGTTGTGTAACACTGTGAGAGGGTGCTATTTATAAGACTGAGCTGAACCCAGCACCTCAGACTGAGGAAGTCTTTCGGACGAAAGACGAAACGTTTCTACAATTTTTTGCTTTGTTTTGTTTTTGTTTTTTGAATGTCCAGAGGACCAGACTTAGCTTTTTTAGATTTTTCTACCTGGATTATTGAGCATGCATCAGGGTATTCTATGTTATCCTTTACATGTCAAATCCAAACCAAAATGGATAAAAAAAAAAAAAGACTTTCATTTGAAGTGAAGACATTTCGCTAATCATCTGAGGAGCAATGTCAATTTAATGAAAAATGGAGTGTGTGAATAAAGTTATAAAGCTGTGGCGTTCTGTAAGCTTGCAAAATGGAGATTGTTCGGCATGTGTCAATCTCCATAACCCAAGCTCACGGCAAAGCACAGCTTTATAACTTGAATCACACACACACACTATTTTTCATTAAATTGACAAAGGTCCTCAGATGATTAGTGACAGTTACAAATAAGGAGTAGCTTTTCTATTGTTTTGTTTTTTCTGTAATGAGTACTGGAAATTGTAGCCATAATACATTATTTCCATGTTTTGTAAATCAATCTACATAGCAGTACAGTTATAAAGGTGTAGGATTTGTGTAATCTGTTTATAATCATCCTCATTCAGGAGTTTCTCCATCATAGCATCTCAAACACCTGTGGCCTGATGTCCATCCTGTGGATCCAGCAGCTTCTGCAGCATGTTTACCCAAGGTCAAAAAATATCTCCGTGAGTTTGACTGGTAAAATGGAGCACAGCAGGATTTAAATTTAAAACACTATAGCCATGTTTTTCAAATCATGTAGTTTTTTAATGGATAGAGGATCAAATCGAAGTTAAAAAAGCCTAGCTTCCTCTTGCTAAACATCACTTCAATTGTTGAGATAATGTGCGATAGCTTAATTTAATAAGCTGCAAGGTTAAGCATAAACACTAAAAGGTTTTTCCAGAGTCCAATGTAATGTAGTTTATTAATAAGTAATGAACTATGCTATGCTATGGAAACTTCATTTAAACGTTCAAAAACTCTACTTTGCTCCAGACTGTTCAGAGTGTTTTGTGTGGATAAACGCAGCCTTTCCATGGTTCGGATTGCTGTTAAACGTCTGAACAGAAGTTCTCTTCGACGCCTGAAAATAACGTGTCTTCTGTGATTGAAAATCGCTTCCCTCCCAACTCTGCTCAGTTCTTCTACTCTTTGAAAAAGCAACAGGCAAAGCAGAACGTTGAAAAAAGCAACGATGTCATCCATTTTGTTGTGTGTTGTTTTCCCCAGCTCTTCTTCTTCTATTGTTAGTGGTGGTTCGTAAAGAGCTTAATGTATCACTAGCGCCACCAGCTGGTTAGAAGCGTTGATATTAATGATCCACCCACTGCAGGAGAACTACCCGCCCACTGCAGGAGAACTTCACGCCCACCAAAGGGGTCCTAATGCGCGCATGGATACAGAAATAAACCGGTCCCATAGGAACTGGCCCAAACTAGCCACAATGGGACCTTACAGGAACCAGACCTGTGGATAAGAGGCATTAGAGTTCAGGCCAAAATCCCTCCTGAGTACAGACCTGGAGACCAACTACAAGAAACGTCCAAGAGTTCCTCCAGCAAGTAAACCACAAATCCATTCCTAACTTTGTGTCGTCTTCTTTCTTTGTCTACATTTTACCCCGGAATTACACTGCACGCGGCTCCGCCCCGCTGCGGTCCGCATGTCGCAGCTGACGTGAGTCCTCGCCCACTGCCTGCGCTCCCCTCAGGTCCGCCTGGATGCGCCGCTCCAAGACACGTGCGAGATCGCGCGATAAATCAAGTGAAGTCAGAACAAAACAATTCATTCGGTGGAAGAAGGAGAACAACTGTAGAGAGACTGCTGCCTTGATCTTCTCTCGTAAATAAGCTACATGGTTTGAGCAACAGGAAGTGATGTTTACATTTCAGAATAAAATACGTTTTTATTTATTTATTTCTTGTATTGCGTTTGTAGGCGTAGTCATAGTCATAAATATAATAGTTTAGTCATAGAATAGTCATAAATGATAGTTTGACAGCATTTTTGTACAAATAAATCCGTATAGAGCTAGGATTAGTCCGCCCGTGGTGATTTTATTTTGTAAATACGGAAGTTGTGCTCGTTCCTTTTCCTGTTGGTGCGACGTAATCTTCAAAAGTTGACTCCGGCACAGCTCCGTCATCCGGCAGAAATAGAAAAATTTCTAATTTTGACGGACTGCCGTCCGCTCTCCGCAGCTCGCCGCCGCCGTGCGGAGCCAGTGTAAATTCTGTCATTGATTATAATGGGTGCGTATTTGCTGCGGAGGTCAGACCGGAGCGGGGCGGAGCCGTAACGCATGTGGTGTAATTCCGGGGTCAGTTGATGATCTGTCGTTCTCCATTAAAATGAAACCCCTGAACAGATGTAAGACTTGGTGAAAATACAAACGGACCTGAACTCCTCTCGCTCACACAAAACTTTAAACACGTTCACTAAAGTTCTGGACCGATGAGCCGAAGCGGATGGTGTTGGGTACCTGGGATGTTGTAGATCTGACGGCGGCTGTCGTGCTGCAGTCGGTTGCCTCCGCCTCCTCCGCCGCCGCAGTGCTTGGCACCGCTCATCCCCATCAGGCTGCTGGCCACAGACAGCTGGGAGGCCTGGGCGAAGTTGGACAGGACTCCCCGGGCAGAGTTGGACAGACTTCGCTGGAGAGAAGCTTGAGGCTGGGGAGTCTGGAGACAGAAGACACCGTCAGTCCTGACAGTGGTCCTGATGGACGTCTGGCTCTTCTACACAACAAAGACTAAAGATTCTCCGATACATGCTCACAAATTCATATAGATCAGTTTACAGCTGCAAATCAAATCAAAGGGAAACGTGTTGGATTCAAAACAATCATCTAACACGACTGCTTTCTGTCTGCTCGTTTGTCCTGAGCTGCAGGAAAAGAAAGGGTTAACGGGGAGCAGAGGTGAGGGGTACCTGGCGCAGGGCATGCTGTCGGATCATGGACTCGGTCTTGGAGACGTTAGAGCCGGTTGGGGCTGAGCTGGGGGAGAGGGCTGCCTGCTGCTGCAGCCTCTGTTCAATCTCCTGATGACAACACAAGTCACTGTTACAGCACACAAACAGCTGCTCCAGGAAGTAGTCAGACCCCCTTTAGGTGTTAATGTGGTGGTTTTTAAGCCTGCTGATACAAAAACATTTATTCCTCATGTAGCTCGCTGGTCAGTGGCTAGTCTTATAATTCAGAGGTTGCAGGTTCGAGCCCAGGAAGGGCATCCGGAGTAAAACGATTGCCAAATCCTTCATGCGAGTTCGCTCACTGTGGCAACCCCAGAAGATGGGAGAAACTTTCTGCACCCAGTACCCTAAAATAACTCAAAACAGATTTCTACAGTTTAATATATTTATTAAAGTAAACTCCTCTCTCAGCTCAGGCCAGCTGGACTGGACCGCTGGTGGTCAGGTGTTGACTGGTCCACCCCAGGACGTTCACAGAACCTTCAGTCCAGTCTGAGGTCCTGAACTCTGTGGAACTGGTTTTGTATTTTCCTTCAACCCGACTCAGTCCCTGCATGATGCGTGCCACCACCATGCTTCACTGTGGGGGTGATGCTGGACAAGTGATGCGGTGCCTGGTTTGCTCTGAACAGTTCAGTCCTGGTTCCATCAGACCAGAGGATCTTGGTCTCTTCAGGTCTGGTTGTACTTGGAAACATGTTAAGAAGTCGGATCTCGCTGACGTTCATGGAGATAGCCTTTTCCCACAGATTATTTATTCTGTTGTTTGAAAGTGCTTTATAAATAAAGTTGTATTGTACACTCAAAAGCCCTTTTCATAAGTCAAATCCGCGCAATTGCCGCACAGACCAGTCCGGCTTTAATCCCCCCCGGGTCATTCATAAAACAAAGTTGAATCCGGCAACGGGCCGCCCTCAATGGATCATTCACAAAACAATTTGCAGCGCGGGTTGAAAAGAGGCGTGGTGAAAATCTGCAGCTCAGAGGACGTGGTGCCTGCGTGTTTAAAGTGGGACCGCAGAGGTGTCTGTAAACAAACATGGCGACGCTAGCGAACATCGTTGTGCTTATCCGAATGCTTTTTTTTTTTGCTCTCGCATCAGTACAGCAATCCGCTCCAAAAGGGCCCCATCCTTCACTGTACCGGTAAATCCCTTATTAATTTCCTCCTCTGCGCGCAGAGACAGGAGTACACAGGTCTCGGCATCACCCCAATTAGACATTTCCGTGATGATCAATAAAAATTTTAAAAAAAGATTTGGCGAAGAATAGCGAGTGATGCGCAAGCGAAATACAAATGTCATGTTCTTGTTTACACATTTAAATAGAGCGCGACAGTGGGCGCCGGGAGAAACGTGGGAGAGTACGTCATTATTCAAATCAGTTTGAAGCCGCAGCAGCCCGACACCTTTCACAAGTCGACAGATCCGGGCCTGTTACTACCTCTGCTCGCGGATCAGGGGCGCATCAGAGGCGAGTAAATTTTACTCGCCAATCCGCCGTCGTGTTTTTTCTGAATGCTCGTTGGAGGACTGAACACGCATCAGGCCCGGACTGAGCTGTCTTATGAAAGGGGCTAAAGAGAAACCGTGGGGATAAGCCCCTCCCACCTCAGCATACTGTACATCATCCAACAGAACTGACTCAGACAGCTCGGATTTTAAAGTGGATGTTTACTTTCAGGTCTGATCTGTTGTTCACAAAGGAGAAGCACCGTTTAGTTCATTTGTCACAAAGACGTCACGGTTTCCAACAGACTGTGAGGTAACGTGTCCAGAAGCTGCCTAGCCAAGACGCACCTTCTCTGGACCAGCATGGAGAGCAGCTGGGTCTCTGTGCGGCTCCTGCGAGAACAAAACTATCTTCACAAGTTTCATTCTTCACACATCTTTGCTGGAACAGTTCAGCAGATGCTGCTCTCAGATCAGACGACTGCAGCCACTTCTCCATGAACGCACCATGAAGTCAGCAAGACTTCTCATGGAGTGTAAACCAGGCTTCATCTCCACAGGATCTCTGAAGGTCAGTCGGTGGGACCATCAGGTCCTGCTCCCTCGACCGCTCACTGGGACCAGTTCTTAGAGGAGTACTGGGTGGGACTAACTTTTTCCATGAGTGAATCGTGGCCCTCCTCAGAAACTCTCCTATCTCTGAGCTCTGCAGACAGGTCCTCGGACCTCGGGGTTTGGTTTTTGCTGTCAGCTAGAAGACCTTCTGCAGAGAGCTGGGTGTCCTTCCAGATCATGTCCAACCAGAGGTGGACTCCAGTCAGGCTGCAGAAACATCTCAGCAGAGATTTTTTAGACATGGGAGGAACCTGAGCTACATTTCAAGAGTTGATGCAAAACATTAAGGATGTAATGGTACACGTGGGTGTACCGAACCGTTTCGGTACGGCACGTTCAGTTCACCTGCGTACCGTTTCGGTTATTTTTTCACTCGTTAAACGTTTCAACGGGAGAATATATGCGCCACGGAACTAAAGTTCCTAGGCGTGTTTCAGCACGGTGCTATTATCTTGCAGCACTCGTAGCATTAGCAGCCTAGCATCTCGTTGCGTTCTCCTGTTTGGGAACGTTATGTCTTCCTTGTTAAAAGACGAGCGCAAATCCAAAGCTGTGTGTGGACGTTGTTTCACGGAGATTAGATCTGCAGCAGCAACACGTCTGACTTGTTAACTGACTTGAAACAACGTCATCACAACGTGAATGTCTCTTCTACAAGCAAGAAAAGCAGCTTGTTGCAAACACCACTAACAGCAGCATTTAAACAACCTTCATCAGGTAATTTAGATCAGTCCAGATCAATAACACAAACTGTAGGAGATTTTAAAGATCTGGATCTACGTCTGAATGTTGTTGATGTGCAGACTTTAAAGTTACTGAGCGTCGCTACAACATCCATCATGTCAACACTTCAGTCAAAAAGTTCATCACTTTATGAAAAAGTTAAAACTGATATTGTCAACAAGCCCTGGAGCTGATTAAAGCTCTGCCCTGATATGATGATGACCGAGCAAATAACCACCTCAACCGTTCAAGAAGAGGTATTGTTGTTTTATTATTATTATTATCTAATTAACCTTTTTAATTTGAAATTATAATCTTATTAACTCATTTTTTTTTTTTTACCTCTTTGTGTTTTATTTCCAGTCTGGGACAGAGATAGCAGCTGAGTCTTCTTCCTCTTCAGAGAAATCCACCAGATCACCTGCAGCTAAGAAGTCTGTGATGACTGAACTCTGAACTTTTCCAGGGACAGGTGGGAGCAGGTCCAAGAAGAGGTTGTGAGTAATGAGGCCAAATACAGCCACACTGCTGCTACTGTTGTTATTGAGATGGCTGGAGATATTCACTGCAACTAGATCTGTGCTTTTGGCAGAAAATGTGGACAAGTTGGTCTTTTTGGACAAAAACTTAAAACTTGATTACCTGTAGTTAGATTGTAAACAGTCTGTTGCTGCTTATTGTTCTGGTTCTGGCTGTTATTGTATTTATTAAGATTTTTTATTGTTAGTACAGTATACCAGTACCGTAAAAACCGGTGTATAATACGCTGTATTTTTGCTCATTTGAATGTCCAGCGTATTAAACACCGAAGAGTATTATTTATGGATTTTTTCCCATATTTTTAGACCAATTTTTCGCTCTGATTCTTCGTTTTTCATTTTTGGCAAAAATGGTGCAGTACCAGTTTCGGCCGCTATACGGGCGCTGTAGGCAGCAGCCAGCAGAGGACTCAGAGAGCGAAGAGGAAGAGGAGGGCCACTTCCAGACGTTTCTAGCTCATGTGTCCGAAAACAGCCTCCTCTGGTCGGACTGACTCTGTCGCTGCCCGCCCCTTGCTCTGGATGTAGCTGCTATTAGCTGTGAGGTTCGCTGTTTTTGTTTGCAAGATACCACTCATAAACCACACCGCGGATTTTTAAATCCAGCTGATTTCACATTTGGTTCAGCTCAGGAGCCCGTCTGCTATAGTCAGGTAAGAAATATATTTTTTAAGCGTTTATTTAGCTAAATTTAAAGAAACAAAGCGTCCGGTCCGAGCCGCCTGCCTAAAATTCGGCGAACTTTTTTTTTTTTATCCAGCTGATTTGAACATTTCGTTAAGCTCAGGAGCACGTCTTCTATAAAGTCAGCTAAGAAATATATTTTTTAAGCGTTTATTTAGCTAAATTTAAAGAAACAAAGCGTCCGGTCCGAACCGCCTGCCTAAAATTCGGCAAACTTTTTTTTTTTAAAAATCCAGCTGATTTGAACATTTCGTTAAGCTCAGTGTTACGGCTGGCTCAGGCCGAACACATTAAATGGACAAAGGACACAAGAAGGCAGAATGTAAAAATAAAAAGCTTTATTGAAAACTGCCCGACTCCTCCCTCCAGGTGCGGAGTGCACCGTCTTCTGGCACAGGGCAACAAAAAGGGAGCAAAAATAGACAGACAAAAGTACAAATAAATGGTGGACAAGAGTGAGTCAGCCAAAAAGAATATAACGTCCCCAGCGTCGGCCCAACCCATAAAAACAGGGCCGTCGCAGCCTATCTGGAGACGGACTACCTGACCAAAAGGGGACCCTAGGGGTAAAAGAAAAACGATATAACTGGACTACCGATCTCACTCTGTCATTAGGCAAACCAACAAAAACTCCAAACAGCTCCAAAAAGCTCCAAAAGGCTCCAAACAGCTCAAAAAGCTCCAAACAGCTCCAAGCTCAATAATGTTCCTGGTTAAACCAGCTTAAACTAACCACACAGGTCAGCATCCCTGATATCAATTATCATTAGCAGGATCCTAATGTCATCAATGCAGCCTTCAGCTACCCAGTGCACTAAGCACAACAAAAGTCAAAAGATGAGCAAACATTCCTAAGTGCATCAAGCACAGTCAAACTCCACAAACAAATGAGCTGACACAAATGCAACTAGCAGTCAAGACCAAACATGAGCTATCAGCTACTCTTTAAGTGCATCTAGCAGTCAAGACCAAACATGAGCTAGTAGTTACTCACCAAGAACCTTCTAAACAGAAGATCAGACTTCAAGACAGGCAGGGGCGGGCGGAGAACACCCCACAGTACCCAAACAGTACTCAAACAGTACCCAAACAGTACTCAAACAGCTCAGCAATAAAGCAACCAAACTCTGAGCTCACAACACTCCGCATTCAAGCACAGTCAACTTGAAGTATATATAGGCGTGGCTCTCAGGTGTTCCTGGCTGAACACACACAAGCCTGATCACAATCAGACTAATTAACCACACAAAAAGCATGACTGCAGTCAACATACATAAGAACTAAAAGGTGTCAGCATTGGCAGCTTCCTCAGGATATGTAACACCTCCACCACCAGTGTTTTGTATGGGGGTGATGTGGATGCCAGGTGAAAACATCTCACATCCGCACATGCAAAATAAATAGGACCCTAGAGAGCAACAATGTAGCGGTTGCAACAGACAAAACGGACTAAAAACATCATTAAAACTAGTCCGCCTAACCGCTAACATTATCAATGTCATGTTATCTTAAAATGTTCTGAAGCCAAACAGGCGACGCTTGTCTAGGCTTACTCTATAAGACTTATTTTTGTTAACAGACACCAAACCAACATCAACATCATGACCAAGGATGCCAGTGGGAGAGTGGATACTCTTCATAACAGCCAGAGGGAAACTGTCATTTTCTGCACGTGGCAGCTCCACCATGTCAGCTGCAACAGCACTGTTTCCAGCCACACTGTAAGCAGAGTAGAGACAGTTAGACTCAGAATCATTTGAAACATGTCCAATATAAGGCTGCAGCACTTCATTTCTCACAGACAGTGAAAATGTATTTTCTTCAGACCCATCTCTTGCTTTAGGTTGAGGCGACGGTCCCATGTCATCCACCACCACTTTCTCTTTGATTTCTGTAGTGGCAGAAACGGGACATAAAGGAGCAGGAGAATGTGTCACGTGTGGCTTCATCTCTCTTAGGCTCACTGGGACATCCTCTTCCTCAGAGCTAAATAAAAAACATTCCCTTAGTTCAAAGTCATCCTCCTTTAGCTCTTCTAAATCTATTATTTCCTCATCTGACTGAACTATGGTTTGTTCAGTTTTAAGTTCAGTGTCAGGTTTAGTTTCATGTTCAGTGTCAAACATCTGTAAGAAACAGTCACCAAGATCGTCATCTACTTCTTGAAGATGAAGCAAGAGTTTCACTTCCTCCACTGGAATCGGTTTTGCTTCACAGTTCATCAGGGAGTTTTTACTCAAATTGATCTCGTCTTCTTCCTCCGGTAGATGTTCTTGAGGCGCCCCCTTCTGTTGAGGTGTGAGAGGCACCCGCATAGACACAGATGATGCATCAAAGTTAGGACATGCTAGGGCTGCTTGAGTGCAAAGCACTGGTGCAGTAACCACCGGATGACAGGCATGTTGAATTGTCAGCCTTCTCAGTCGTTCCAAATCCTCTTGTTCCTGAAGACGCTTAATTTCATCCAGAGCAGCTTGAAGTCTCTGTTGCTCAAGCTCTTGTTCTTTCAAGAGAGCTTGGTGTTTAATCATTAAGTTTCTTTTTTTAATTTCGAACTGCTCTAAAATAAGCTCTTTTTCTTTCCTTATTTGTTCATCGTGTTTTCTTTTTAAAGCAGCTTCATTTTCCTTTTCCTTTAGACGCTCTGTATCATTTACCTCAGGAAAAATGTCAAGCATAAATAATTTAGTCAACAGTTCACCTTTAAAATGTTTTTCATGAATGCGGCGTCTTATATCAATGTTGAAGTGTTCTGCCACACTCAACATTTGTTCTATAGTGCAGTCAGCAAAGACCTGCACCGTGGGCTGTTCAATAAATTTCTTCAAATTGAACTCCATGATGTGAACACAAACAGCTTTTAAGCTGTACCCCTCTTCTAAAGACTTTCACTGTAAACAGCAAAATCACAGCTGCATTTGAACGCAGCAAAATCCAAAAACACACACACACACAGCTGCGTGTTTCAGCTCAATCAGCAACCAGGAGCTGGTCCTGTCAGCTCCAGAGAGAGTGCAAACTACAGCACACAGCTGTCACACACCAAATGTAAAAAGGAGCAGTTAATTCTATTAACTGCTGTCCAAAAACACTTGGCTTCAAAAGACTTCACCACACTCTCAATATTTTAAGCACAAAACTCTCAATGTCTGCTCAAAACCAGAACAAACAACTCAATGTCTCAAAAATCCAGGCAAGGACAAGGATTCAAAAATCCAGACAAGGAGCAAAAGGAGAAGAAGGATCCAAGATCCAGACAAGGAGTCAAAAAGGATTCAAGATCCCGGACGAGCCCCCAAAATATGTTACGGCTGGCTCAGGCCGAACACATTAAATGGACAAAGGACACAAGAAGGCAGAATGTAAAAATAAAAAGCTTTATTGAAAACTGCCCGACTCCTCCCTCCAGGTGCGGAGTGCACCGTCTTCTGGCACAGGGCAACAAAAAGGGAGCAAAAATAGACAGACAAAAGTACAAATAATTGGTGGACAAGAGTGAGTCAGCCAAAAAGAATATAACGTCCCCAGCGTCGGCCCAACCCATAAAAACAGGGCCGTCGCAGCCTATCTGGAGACGGACTACCTGACCAAAAGGGGACCCTAGGGGTAAAAGAAAAACGATATAACTGGACTACCGATCTCACTCTGTCATTAGGCAAACCAACAAAAACTCCAAACAGCTCCAAAAAGCTCCAAAAGGCTCCAAACAGCTCAAAAAGCTCCAAACAGCTCCAAGCTCAATAATGTTCCTGGTTAAACCAGCTTAAACTAACCACACAGGTCAGCATCCCTGATATCAATTATCATTAGCAGGATCCTAATGTCATCAATGCAGCCTTCAGCTACCCAGTGCACTAAGCACAACAAAAGTCAAAAGATGAGCAAACATTCCTAAGTGCATCAAGCACAGTCAAACTCCACAAACAAATGAGCTGACACAAATGCAACTAGCAGTCAAGACCAAACATGAGCTATCAGCTACTCTTTAAGTGCATCTAGCAGTCAAGACCAAACATGAGCTAGTAGTTACTCACCAAGAACCTTCTAAACAGAAGATCAGACTTCAAGACAGGCAGGGGCGGGCGGAGAACACCCCACAGTACCCAAACAGTACTCAAACAGTACCCAAACAGTACTCAAACAGCTCAGCAATAAAGCAACCAAACTCTGAGCTCACAACACTCCGCATTCAAGCACAGTCAACTTGAAGTATATATAGGCGTGGCTCTCAGGTGTTCCTGGCTGAACACACACAAGCCTGATCACAATCAGACTAATTAACCACACAAAAACATGACTGCAGTCAACATACATAAGAACTAAAAGGTGTCAGCATTGGCAGCTTCCTCAGGATATGTAACACTCAGAAGCACGTCTGCTATGAAGTCAGCAAAGAAATATATTTTTTCTCGCAAAGAAGTAATTGTTTTACCGTGTTTCCTTGTGAAGATCTTCGTACTTGCTTGCTTCTGTCGCCGCCATCTTGATTAGGGCAAATGAGGCGCTGACGCGTCGCGTTGTGATGACGCGTATTAAACACCGAAGCGTATTGTTTACGTTTTTTTCTTGTTTATTGTTAATAATTGGACAAAGCGTATTAAACACCAGTGCGTATTTTCCTCCGGTGAATACGGTAGTTTATTTATTGTAAAGAGTGCCATTTATTTAAAATATCATCCAAATGGGTCACTTTTATTTATTTTTATACAAATGTATCGTTTACTTGGCATATTTTCAAAATAAACATTTTGTAAGTCTTTATTTAGTCTTTTTTGTACCGAAAATTAACCGAACTGAACCCTCCTTGTAATTGAACCGAACCGATATGTGATTTTAGCGTACCGTTACACTCCTACAAAATATCCATTTACAGAAAAGGGATGTTTTAGTTTTATTAGAATTTTGATTAATTTACAAAATATTTGTGAACTTCTGTGTTTTTTCATTTTAGTTTAGATTAATGCGTTTACACCAGTTCAAACAACCAACATCAGGCAACATGACCATTATAAACATGAAGGGGGTCTGACATCAAGTAATCCTTGAAGGAAAGATAAAAATCAAAGAAGCGAGGCGGGGTGAGGTGTAAACATCAGGGCTGACCTGCTCCTGCTGCAGGGCCTTCACGAAGGCGTTCTTCAGCCTGTTTGTGTGCTCGGCCTTCAGAGCCTTCTTCTGGTTGGACGTCATGCACTGCTCGCAGAGGATTCGCCCACTCTTCTCTTGCTTCCAGTGGGGGGTGAAGTCAGTTTGGCACTGGGCACAGTAGAAGGGCTCCATGCGGGACAAAGTCCCCCTGAGTTTACCTGCAGAGGACACGTGAATGCAACATCTCATCTCCACAAACCTAACTTTGCCTCCAGCTTTAACGACAGTGGAACATCTTACCCTGACTGTCCAGCACACTCTGCACCACCTCCTCCAGCCCCACCATGTAGATGAACTCGCTGTTGGCGGCAGACGGAAGGAAGTGAAGCAGCGGCGCCGGGGGTTTGGGGGGAGGGATCTCCAGGAGGGTCTTCTCCAGCTGCTTCCGCAGGGCCAGCTTGGCAGCCGCCTGGCTGCTGGCCTGGTCGGCCATGGAGCTCACAGCTCCGCCGGCCGAGCCCGACAAGGTGGACGGGCTGACGGACGAAGCTCCGCTGAGACTGCCCGCCACCCCGCCAGCCCCCACCGCCGCCTGCATGTGGGCCAGGTTCATGTACATGGCACTGGAGCCTGAGCGCTGAGAGGCTGCCACCTGCTGGCTGGCCTGCAAGAGACACATGCTGTCAGAAACGTAGAAGAACTCCAGACTCAGACGTGTTGATGTGACGCTGCTCCTGCCCTGTACCGTCTAAAGACACGTCACTTTAAAACACGTTAACAACATGCATCAACTCAAACGGTGCTCGCTGACCTGATGCTGCTGCTCAGAAAACAGCTGACAAACAAGATGGAAAAAACATTTTTCACCTTTACCATCAGTCTAAACTAGACAATTTAATTCTTGTACGATTATTTATTAAAACCTAATAAAAATTAATCGATGATCCAGCAGCATCCTCGCTGACTGCCTCCATAAGAATATACAACCACGACAAAAAATAAAAACTGGAATGTTTCTGGAGAAATGTTTAAAATGCCAACATCCATCAAGTTTCTTCTCTAAACTTAACAATAATTTAGGATTTACACATTTCCATGTGTAAATTTGGGTCCCATGGTAACCACACACTCGTGTCTGTCACTCCCTGACAGCACTCCTTAATAAGAAACCCAGACAGGATCCACTACTGGAAACATAAAAACAATCACTTGTTTTACTAAAACCTTGTTGTTCTGTTTTGCATGTGAATGGATTTCACAGGTTTGTTGTTTTTCCAGATTACATCTACCTGCATGACGTACTAAAAGCCAGAGTACATTTTTTATTTTGGGGGTTGTTTTCCAAAGCTGTGGGAGGAGCAGAGATTCAAAAATCTTCACGTAAACAGAGAGTAACAATCAGGTGAATCAGTGCTTAAGAACTGGCTTCTTTGATAAAATAATGTCAGTACGGTTGATAACATTAGGGATGGGGCCGATCCGATCCAGTATCGGTATCGGCCTCCGATAGCAGCATAATTTACATGTCGGATTTTCCGATCCAACCTGCCGATATTTCCGATCCATGGTGCGCGTACAGAGAGCACATGTGTTACACCATATTCTGTGACTACCGTCTTAACATTGTGTGAGTTAAACCCAATGAAGACACTGAGCGTCACAACAGGAAACACCCAAACTTTAATAGCACACAAGAGGCAAGTCTATATCACAGACGTTCATCTCACTCATGGTGCAGCTGGAAATCTAAAATACCGCTCAGCATTATGGCAACATTTCCACAGCTGGGCTGAACGTTGACCTGAAGACCTCTGAAACCTGCTGACCTTCCTCTGACTGTTCAGGGAACTCCTGGGAACGTTATTCTGGGCCTCGTGATAACTTCACTGTGTCTGACCGAGACAACTGCTTCTCTGAACTACAAGCATGGACTGTGGGAGGTCCTGACCTGGATCAGTCAGGTGTGTGTGTCTCTACCTGCTGGTAGCTAACAGCGTTAGCCATAATGCTGGAGCTGGACCGAGACATCCCGGACTTGGAGGAGATCCGCTGGCCCTGTAGCTGGGACGGGTTGGGGGCGATCACTCGCTGGGACATCAGCATGGGTGGCAGGCTGGCGTTGGCTGACCGGATGACGGTATGACCCTAAACATACACACAGGCAAGCACACTTGAGTGTTTTGTGTATCACATACAGCAGATGGCAGCACCTGCTTGCTGACTTCCTGTGTGGAGAAACCCTGAAACACACAAATCTGATGAAGTTTGTTATTTTAGACGCTCCAGAGGCGTCCAGCACATGGCAGGACCTTCCACCGAGCTGTTTATAGACACAGCGCTGGAATTTTATGGAGGTAGTGCAGGGAATCAGGTGAGGAGTTGAAATCGTCAGGGGTGCAGTGGATTTGTGAGAACAAGCGAGTAAACCGTGACTCCCCGTTAATTTAATGTCTTTACAACAGGACCAACAAACAGCTGCAGCGTCTCGACTCAATCTGCACAAACTGCAGTCAAGAGTTCAGAAAGTGCCAAACACTTCAAGGCTCTGTGCATCAGAGGACATTTAAAGTTTCTGACCAGATCTTAGAAAAGAAGGCAGAAGAAGTTTCCAGCAGACTGGACTAACATCTCTGGTGAGGAGCATCAAACTGATCCAGGTCACACTGACTATACAAATACTTACAAAAATGGAAGAAAAATCAATAAACCTAAAACCAGACTTGTTTAATGTTGGACAATCAAATTTTCTTTGGTTGACTGTCCTTAAAGCTACATGTTGCCCACGTACCTGTGCTGTGCGGAGGTTCTGAGGCTCGGGGTTGTGCAGGCCCGGTCTGACGGGCAGCTTCCCGAGACCTGAGGAGCTGTGGACAGGAGGAGGCTGAACAGAGGATGCAGAGCTCTGGACCACAGGAACCTGAGCACAAACATCAAACTACATCAAGTCCCTGTAACATCAAATGTTTGCAATAAATAATGCATTCTTTGGAAAAATAACATGATTAACAATAACATACACAAAATTAAATAAATAAATCAAACACACACACACACACACACACACACACAGCTGAGATGAACGACTGAGATTTTCTCATGGGCAGTGACAGGAAGTGATGTCAGTTTAAGGAAGTGATGTCAGACCATCGAAACAATGGCTAACAACAGAGTTTAACTAGGCGTCAGACTTAGAACTAAATGACAGACGTCGAACTAGGCGTCAGACGTCGAACTAGGCGTCAGACGTCGAACTAGGCGTCAGACGTCGAACTAGGCGTCAGACGTCGAACTAGGCGTCAGACGTCGAACTAGGCGTCAGACGTCGAACTAGGCGTCAGACGTCGAACTAGGCGTCAGACGTCGAACTAGGCGTCAGACGTCGAACTAGGCGTCAGACGTCGAACTAGGCGTCAGACGTCGAACTAGGCGACAGACGTCGAACTAGGCGACAGACGTCGAACTAGGCGACAGACGTCGAACTAGGCGACAGACGTCGAACTAGGCGACAGACGTCGAACTAGGCGTCAGACGTGGAACTAGGCGTCAGACGTCGAACTAGGCGTCAGACGTCGAACTAGGCGTCAGACGTCGAACTAGGCGACAGACGTCGAACTAGGCGACAGACGTCGAACTAGGCGACAGACGTCGAACTAGGCGACAGACGTCGAACTAGGCGTCAGACGTCGAACTAGGCGACAGACGTCGAACTAGGCGACAGACGTCGAACTAGGCGACAGACGTCGAACTAGGCGACAGACGTCGAACTAGGCGACAGACGTCAAACTAGGCGACAGACGTCGAACTAGGTGACAGACTTGGAACTAGACGACAGACGTTGAACTAGGCGACAGACGTTGAACTAGGCGACAGACGTCGAACTAGGCGACAGACGTTGAACTAGGCGACAGACGTCGAACTAGGTGACAGACTTGGAACTAGACGACAGACGTTGAACTAGGCGTCAGACGTTGAACTAGGCGTCAGACGTTGAACTAGGCGTCAGACGTTGAACTAGGCGACAGATGTCAAACTACCGGTACACCAACAGATGTGAAAGTGCACAACAGACTAAAAACATTAAAGGAGAACACCAGAACTCAAAGGTGTGTTTTACAAAAAACGGATCGATTGTTCGTTTCTGAAAGACCTCATCCATATTTACAACTTTATATGGCAACTGTAAACACAGATGTATTTACAAACTATTTAAGGTCTACTTCTGCAGTCACAAAAGCTAATTGCGGGACAGTTTACCATATTTTGGGGCACATCTCACGCCATTTTATTTACGTTTCTTTTGGAAAACAACACAAACGTTCCCTATGCAAAACACAAAGCCTCATACAGACAAGCACTCTGGGATTGAGATTCACAAGTTTTTTAATTTGAATATTAATTCACAAATAATTAACCCTTCGTCCATTAGAGAACACAAAGGGACAGTTCTTCACACCATGGGTCTTCTGATCCAACGTTGATTATTAATAAAGTTTGGAATAATGAGGGTCAAGTCACACAACACGTCTTCATAACATCTCTGTGAACAAACTCCACAGATCTGATGTGAATATTCATTAATCACTGACAGAGCTGAATATTTAAGAGAAGGACTCCTTCTGTGACTGTAGGATCATCTCCACTCATGTTACGTGTGAGTGATGTAATGCTCCTAGTTTAGCTTTATAAATAAGTCTTCAGCTCAAAGCTGGCCTCCATGTTTAGTCATGTCAGCGCTGTGTCAGGTGTCTGACAGCGCTGCAGAGGACTGATGAGTTGTTTGACTGAATGACGAGTTCACATCTGACCTGATTAATAAGCAGCAGAGTTTTGTCTACAGTAATGGGGACTATAGAGCCGCTGTTGCCTCCACGTTTGTTTGTTTGGTGCTGGTCAGGCATTCGAAAGCAAATAACAAGCAGTACTCTGATGTCCCCCATCTCTGAGGGCTTTGAATAGTGAATGTTTGTAATTTGGGAGAAAAGTGTTTTTCTGGACTGGATCTTTACAGAGAATGTAAGCAAACCTTCATGTTTGTGGCACTGGAAAGCATTGTTTGAGACATACAAACATTTAAAATGTAATTACTAAAACATAAAAACACATGTTAAACAAACAAGAAACATAAAAACTAGCATAGTTTCCTTAGATGATTGGGATGGCCATCTTGGATTTAGACATGGCAACCCAAGTTTTGATAGTGACCTTTCTTGTACATGCAGCCATACAGCAAAGCAGAAGTTAACATGTTGCTTATTTTTGGAGTGATCCAGTTCAGACGGGGGCTAATTGTCCCCTCGTAGCTCCACAACAGGAGACAAAAACCAAACATGAGTCAGACTCCCCACCATCACAGACATTTACACCTCCAGATGCAGGAAGAGAGCCACCTGCATCATGAAGACCTCACTCACCCAGCACACACACTCTTTGCCCCACTCCCCTCAGGACGGAGGTTGAGGAGCATCAAATGTAGAACCACTAGACTGAGGAACAGCTTCTACCCTGAGGCTGTTAGACTCATGAATGAATAAATAAAAATAAAATAAAAATAAACACTGCAAAATATCACATCATGCTGATGCTGATCTGTTTTCTTGTTGCTGTGTTCATCTGTGACCATCTGCTCATACAGACTCATGTTCGTGCTGCTGTTTATAATGATGTTTTTCCACTATATTAGGGCTTAGTGTATTACTAGTTGATGTTTTTCTTAGTTAATTCTAGATGTTATTACTGTTTTTCTCTTGCATTTGTTGTTGGATGTAACTGGGACCCCGTGTACATAATCTCGTTTTCATCACATGTACCACATGCGGTGCAAATGACAATAAAGACTCTCTGACTCTGACTCTGTTTGGAGTAATGTTTTTATGCTATTACCAGTAGTGCTTAGTGTATTTTTAGTTGATGTTTTTCTTAGTTCATATCTTGGATGTTATTACAGTTTTCCTTCTACATTTTATTGTTGGATGTAACTGGGTCTCTGTGTACACAATTTTGTTCCATCACAAGTACTACATGTGGTGCGAATGACAAAGAATCTCTGACTCTGATTTGGTGCTCGGACACCCTTTTATGTTCATACCATACCATATTATTTATAGAGCACTTAAAACAGCAACAAGGCCAACCAAAGTGCTGCACAAACAAACAAACAACAGACAACATACACAATGAAGTACAAAAAAAAAAAAGAATATAGATACAAAATCATTGCAGATAATAAATATAACGACCAAACACAGATCATCTGGTGTTGAAAGCAACGGAATAGTAGTGGGTCTTTGAACGTGATTTGAAAACCGAGGGGGAGGAGCCTGTCTGACGAGCAGAGCAGCTCCAGAGCTGGGAGCGTGTTTGTTTCTCTGGCAGTAAAGGTGTAGCTTGTGGCAGCAGTACTGACCTTCTGCACCATGTTCTCCTTCTGCATCTGACTTTGCCGGAGCTTCTTGAGCAGCACAAGGCGAGCCTCCTCCAGACGCAGCTCTTCTCTCAGAGCTTTGATCATCTGCTGCCTCTCCTCGCCCGTCTTCCCCTGAAACACAACGCACCAACAAAGAGCTCAGTGCTCGTAACAAACCGATGCCAACCTGTTACAATACACTGAACT
>JBBPBX010025080.1:4579-39173 GCA_038048925.1 Garcialebias charrua | reverse complement strand
CAATCATTAATGTAGTACTTTCTACCACCTTGTGCATGTTCATATTGTCTTTTTCCAAATTTGTGTACAATATTCTGCTTCTTTTTTAATTATTTCATGTGTGTCTTTTTTTCTGTAGAACATGCTACCAGATGCCTTGAATGTCCCCCTGGGATCAATAAAGTATCCATCCATCCATCCATCCATCCATCCAGCCATAGGCCACATGTGTGGAGCAGAGGACCCCCACTGTGCGGCCTTGTTCTAGGGCCCACAGTGGAGCAAATAAGGGTGGAAGCTGGTATGGGTGTGTCACCTGTATTGGTAGTATTTGAAATGTGTTCAGAAATGTTCCAGTAATAATTTATCATCACAACAATGATACCTACTGTATGCTGTTGTAGCACAGGTACATAAAAACTTGGGGGTGTGAGACCCACACATTTGTTTAGAATTACTTTTCTTTCTTTTAGCGTTTGTCCAATTGTTGATGGGTTTGTGGAAAGATATCAAATGATTAGATGGATCCGTCAGTCGTAACGTTAGCACTTTGGTGTGGACTTGTTCCTGTTTAAAGTGCTTTATAAATAAAATGGTATGGTATGGTATGGTAACGTTAATGAAAGGACGTGCTGCACATATGTGACAAATGATCAGGTTCTGTTTGTGGTTAATCTAGAAGAAAAAAAAAAAACTCCAGGGAGTCTTGGCAATCCTGGAAGTACAGACGAATAAGAAAAAAAAAAGCACCTTAAACGCAAGTGTGTAAAAGTGTACCAGGTAATCAGAAGCAGAGCCAGGGTTGGCCCAAGCCTCCAAGGGGCCCTAAGCAAAATCTGGTTTAGGGCCCTTTATTTCTGCTAATAATGTGGATTACTGCAATCACCAGTCAGATGATCAGATCATTCACCCACCTAACATAAACTCACTGTAACTCTGACAGCCCTGTCTACATGTGTGTCAGTAAAAGTAAAAAAAAAAAAAACACCAATGCAGCAAAGGTTTCTTCTGCTTTATTATTTTAATATTTCATTTCTTCTGATTTATTGTTTCAAAGAACTGCAATAGTAATGTCCGAAATAATTTGTAGTGCAAGATCAACGACAAGCAACAGATAAAATAACTTAGATGCATAAACCATTGTGCAAAAACAGACTAAATTAAATAACATAAAAATAAAATATCTAGAAAATACTTAAATAATGTAAATGAACAATTACTTTGAAACCCCACTAAATTGTTTAAAAAAGACGTTTAAAGTTGAATAATTAGTTCTTAAAACTATTTAAATGTATGCAATAATTTGCAGAAGCTGAACTTTAAATATTAAAGAACCTTTCCCCACACATTTGATCTGCTTATGTTACTTATTCTTTAATACTTCACAAACTTCCTAAAAGCTGTGCTTCCACTTAGGGGGGCCCTAGTGGCCCGGTGCCCTAAGCAGCCGCTTAGTTTGCTTATGCCTTGGGCGGGCCCTGAGCAGAGCTAACACATTTTTGTGATAAAAAAGTCCTCCTAGGTTTCATAAGATGAGAGAACACTGCTCATGACTCTGCAGAGATCAATTAAGTTTATATTACTTCAGAAAATGTAAACTATAAAACAAACATTAACTTATATGTGTGTGTGTTAGGGTAACCTTGCTCAGCTATGAGGGACAAGGACAAAACTCAGCCGCCTCCATCATTCTAGTTTGTTTACGACTTGGCCAGAGCAAAGGGTTGTATTTCTCCCACCAGCAGACACAACACTTCTAGAAGGAAGATAAATAATTAGTCATGAGATGAGTTTCTTCTTTCATCCATCAGCCTGAGGAACATGGCTGCCAAAGAAGAACTAAAGCCAAATGATAGTGCCCAGTGTTTTTGTTCCTTAGACACCCTGACTTCTGTTTTCCTGCTTTACAAGAAAACAATAAAATGTTTATAAGGACATCTATATTTTTATCAGACTTAATAAAAAAAAACTTACATTAGCTTTAAAAAATGTTTTTTAGGAAGCACCAAATGGATTTAGCTGCCACTGAAAAAGAAGAAACCATGGCAGGCGTTTCAAAAAGGATCCTCTCAGTCACTTTCTGTCAGTAAAAATATCCTTTGTCTGCATTGCACCCCAAACAGTTTAATCTCTAATAACTTGGCAATATGCAGGATAAATTATTCTAGACATTTCAAAGACACGTGAGAAGGAGTGAATAAATCTGGAGCACAGAGAAACAAAAACATAAAAAGGAAAACTGAGGGAAGACAACCTTTGGGATCTTGTTGTCTTGACAATGTGTACTTATGTTGACTTACTAAAAAGTTTACTTGTGGACTTTTTTTTTTCAAATTATGGTCAATCTGGGCAAATAAGCCTAATAATAATGGCTGATAATAACATTCAAAGTGGGTGGATGTTATTAGTTGTTATCATCCCCATAGCTTGCGTTCAGACTGGCCCTCCTGTACTTCCTAGTAGGTTTCAAGGTATGCTCTTATTGCTGATAATCTGGTCGAAGGGTTAAGTTTAGGATCAGGGTTGGGTTAAAGGGCGAGATACACTCGAGCGTCCTCACGATACGCCAATACGCAGCGTACGTACGCCCCGTACGCAGCGTAGCCCCGCGTAGCCCCTCAGGGCAAGTACGCGCAAAGGTATTTTTTTACTACGCATACGCGATCCGCGTGCGCGATACGCGGTGTCTGACCATAAACTTCCCGGCGCCGGACTGTTTTGTATGTTACACAAATGAAATAAATTCCCCTTCTTTATCGCTGATCGGGCCTTTTCTTTTGTTTTTTTGCCTAAAGTCAAGTAACCGCTTCTTCCTCCGTTCACTCGATGATTGAAATGAATGAATTCAGGTCCTACCTTGGTGCGCGATGTTTTAATATCCCCTGGTGGGCTGTGTGCTGCAGGAAAAGCGCTCCCTGTTATTATTTTTATTTCTGAGAGAACTTTTTATAACATATATAGTAGAAACAGCGCATCAGAACACCGCAGAAGTCTGAGCGAGCTGCTCATGTTAAAGGTTTCACTTTCAACTAGGTTTCACATTCAGCTGACTGAGCGCTGTCAATCAATTCAGTAGGCGTGTCAGCAAGTGACCAATCAGCGTGCTCAGTTGTCCCCTTCGTGTGCAGCAGCTCATATTACAACAAGGAGAACGTCTGAGCTGAAGTCAGCTGAAGTGAAGCAGCCGCTCCGTATACGCGCGTATACGCGCGTATACGCGCGTATACGGAGTCTGCTTCACTGTATCTCGGCCTTAAGGCACAAAGGTCAGTGGTGGTGCGGGGGGGAGCGGTCCATTGGTCCTCCCCAAGAAAATTTGGAATAAAGGGGATGCCGTTTCCTGCCTGCATTTTGGCGTACTTTAACTGGTTGTTAAACATCTGGAAACATTTGATTCAATTAATTAAAAACAGGTCTCTGTTGTAAATGACGAGGCTCGATGAGACAAACAACCTGCATAAATGAAGGTTGGATTGAAATTACTATTTTGGAGAGCAGTGAATAGCAGCTCCGATTCTGTCAATCATTGCCGTGAAAAAATTAGTTTGCACTGCTTTGGTTTCTGATACAAAGTTGAAGATGAAGGTGGATGAAGACACTTCATCCCCGCGGGACATCCGCTCAGCGTCTCTGCTGGCAGAAGAGTGTACGTGAGCTGCTGCGCCTGCTGCAGCAGTAACATCCACTCCACAGAGATGGACCATGTCTCCTCTCATTTTATTTTTAATAAATAATAAAAATGAAAATGTGCCATGACTTTGGACTTTTATGGGTGGAGATATGAGCTGGTGGATCCAAGAGAACAGTTGCTGGAACGCACACGGTGAAAATGAGGGAGCCGGCAGGATCCGGCACTGGTTAAACCTACTAGGAGGTATGGACAGTCTGAACTCTACCTGTGGGGATGATAACTAATAACATCCATTTAACAGGCTGAAGATGCTGAGATATCCAGCCCTAATGTGAGGCTGTTCTTCATTTGCTGGTGTAGATTCTCAGTCATCCAGGACATGATAAAATCAAAAAAGGCGTTCAATACAGAACAACTGGACTTTATTTGTAACAAACAAGACGTTTCGCTCATCATCCGATAAGCTTTCTCAATTGGAGACTGTGAGAGGGAGAGAGAAGTTATAAGCAAAGCTGGGCCACTGGTGCACACCAAACTAGGTAAATTGGAAGCTAACACACACACATACTTGGGATAACACGTGGCTGTGACCCATTCAAAGTTCTGTGTGTGAAAGCAGAGCTTACAGAAAACACACACACACCCTACTGTATGTAAATTGACAAAAACCACACTTCACACATTGATAACAGGGACCTGTCAAAGTCTTTGTTGGTCTAATTCACAAACAAAGCTCCTCTGTTCTCATCAGGTGTGAGACGCCTGGGGACCAAATCCAGGGCTGCACTATAAGTTTTAGAAAGTTGAAATCTTAGACCTCCTCCTCTGTTTAACGATGGTTTCTCTCTTTTTACATAAATCGCCTCCTTCACACCTCGCTCAAACCACCTGTGCTCTCGGTCCAAAATATGTACATTTTGGTCCTCAAAAGAGTGTCCCTTGTCTGTGAGGTGGAGGTGAACAGCTGAGTTTTGACCAGAGGAAACTTCCAGTGATACCTGAAATTTCAAAACATCTAATATATTTCTGCCAAATGTAAACGCTGCTATTTTCTACGCCATCCTATTTATCAATGCTCACTATGTTTGAACAGTTGCTTGAGACGGCTTTTTAAAAAAGATTTTCTTTATTCACAGTTTCATGCACCTGACAAATTTTTATTTTCATTGTGAATCAAAATATTTAACTGAAAATATGACAAATTACTGACTGAAACATCAATAAAACAAATGTCTATTTTTTGTTGTACACAAACTGACACATTTGATTTTCATGAATCATGAAATATCAGATTTGTTGTCGTTATTGTTTTAGTTTATTGGACTGTTTCAGTGTTTCAATTTTCAAATTTTAAGTGTGACAGTATGGGGTCTAGGATGAGCATGCGTAACTGAAGGCATTTTATGATAAATTATTTGTAAGTATTTGACAGAATTATAATCAACTGTGTGTGGACTTGGCCATATTGAAATTAAAAACATGACACTGCAGACCTCACCTGTTTATACGTCTCAGTTGCCATACTGATGCTTGCTGCCTGACGTTACCCATTATTATCTGTACATAATCAAAACACATAGTTGCCTGCAGCAGACAGACTACTACAAAAATATGTAGTTGTAATTATGTATTACTAAAATGATAGATTATCACATTACTGTGTACAGCATACACAATTTTAATTTGTTTAAGTTAGCTAGCTTATAGCTAGTAACTATCAAGTTTTTATGTTTAAAAGACGACGCAGACCTTTACACTGGGACATGTTTTCTGCCACCTCTTTTCTCCGCTTTCTATAAGCCACACTAGAAGACTTAGACGTCTTTTTCACCATTAACTTAATCAATACGGTAAGATACAGAATTGTTATTGACATTTGTCGATATGAACCGCTAACTGAGAAGCCCAACTTGCACAAACTCCCACTTCCACAGATTCTAGGGTGCAGGACTGGGTCAGGGCAAGGTCAATCAACTAAAAGAGGGGGATGGTGGGTGGTTGTGGCATTGAGGGGGCAACACTTTAGTGATGGGGTTGTTTGTTTCCTGTATTTCTTCAATTTTGATTTTCAAGACTGGGCACAAAGAAGGGACGACAGGTTCAAGTTTCTTTATTGTCATTCACATCACATGTTTGTTAATATTTGAAGAAGCTAAAGAGAAAAGCAAAGTGAACTGAAATCTAGATGTATTTCAGTTATCGGCGTGAAACAGTGGAATGAACTGAATGATGAGCTCAAATTATGTGCTTTTTTATGAGCTTTAAAAGAGCCTTAAAATGTAAAACTATAAAAGCTTTTACTGTTATGCAGGGCCGGCCCAATGCGTAAGTGGCTACTTACGGCCCCAGGGCCAATAGGGGGCCCCCTAAATGGAATTTATTATTACTTTTTTTATATATATATTTTTTTAGAAATTATTTCTATGAAATTCTATTACACACAATTTCATCATGAAGTTTTTTCTTTTAGTACTTTTAGTACTCTTTGAAGTACTCTTTGGTACTTTTAGTACCACTAGATTGCATGTGTCAAACTCAAAGCCCATGTATCAAATTTGGCTCGCCATAACCATTTCTGTGGCTCTCTACACTCCAGAAGGCCACAGAAACAGAACTTATAGATAAAAATTGTGTGCTTCAATAATACTTTATCAGTCAAATCAAATCACTTTTTATGTTGATAATGCCAAATTACTCAAACATAAAATGTTTAATTTTTGGAAGTAGTCATCGAATGCAGATAAATTTATATTTGACCAGTTTGTGAATAGGTAGCTTTATCAATACATTCTGCAAAGTCCAGCCTTTTGAGGACCTTCATGAGCTTAATGTGGCCCAAAATTAAAACAAGTTTGACACCCCTGCACTAGATGATATACTGTATACTGTACATATACAGTAGGATAATGTAAAGAGGGCTGTCAGAGTTGCAATGAGCTTAATTATGTTATGTGGGTGAATGATCTGATCCAACTGTTGATTGCAGTAAATCACAATATTAGTAGAAATAGAGGGTCCCAAACCAAATTTCACTTAGGGCCCCATTGAGGCTTAGGCTGGCACTGCTGTTATGTAGATGTATTTACATATTGTGTAGCCATGTACTGTATGTATGTAATGCGAGTATGTGTATGTATTATATACTGTACATGCATATTTAAATATATGGTAAATGTATGTATGGACGGTAGATATATGTCATTATGTAGACTCCAGAGTCCATGATTAGGGTAGGCAAAGTATAAGCCTATTCCATTTTTTGATAAATGAAAGACTTACCATTTTATATTGTTTCCCTTTTTTGTAATGTTTTTAATTCACCAAAATAAAGTTGAGTTGAGTTGACACGTGGTACATGAGGTGGAATGAAATTGTCCCAAGGTCCCAGTTTCACCCCAAAATAGCAAAAATATAAAGTATAAAAGGAAAAAGTATACAAGGATCTAATGTAGAATCATACGATATACAGTATGCAGGGTTACAAATGCGCTGTACTTACTTGTCTATAGCACCTTCCTATCTTATCTAGACACAAAGCACTTAACAGCACAATCTGTGTCCTCGTTTACACCCATTCATACAGCACTCTACTATATTTTTTACAAAGATTAATCAATGCTTTATCACACTCATACACCGACGAGACAGAGCCACTCCTGGATGGATGGATGAATGGAGGAACTTATGCAATTGTGACAAGTAAATCATTTCATAGTCACGGATTTGTCTACTCAGACCACAAAAACACCCCCCCCCCAAAACAACAACAACAACAACAACAACAACAACAACAACAATAAATAAAATGTTGATCAAATAAAGTGAAAGAGAAATCACATTAAAGTAAAGTGTAAATCAAATTAACTCTCATGTTGCATTAAAAGCCAATGAGTACAAATGTGTTGTAAGATGTGACTCAAACACACCAAGAGGGTTGACTTTCAGTTTTACCATAAAGACTGGTTATAAAAGATAAGAGCAGCTTCAATTTCTTCCATGAATGGTTGGTTTTCTAGTTTTCTGGTTTCTTTGCTTCCACACCTTTTTCTGATAGTTTATCTCGGTAAGCTGCTGCACGATTATCCTCCTCAAGATTTGCTCTCCTCTGCTCATTGTGTAGCACATATCACATAAACCTTATTTTTCTAATACACTTTTTGCCAACCACTCTTTAAAGCTGCAGCCACTTTTAATGACTTGGAGCTGTAGCCCTTCCTTGTCTGTCACAGAAGGGCTTTTAACAAGGTCCTCCAACCTTTTTGCTCTTTTCTCTCCATGCTGCCTTCACTTTCTTCCTTTTCCTCTTGTAATTTTGCCTTTCTCTGAGGGTAGATTGTGCAGGTGTCTGAATAATGTAGAACAGGAAAGGGAAAGTGGTCTCCTGTTATTAAATTGGAACTAGCACATTTTTCTCCCAGCTTTAGGCCCTAGTTGAAACAAATTGTTCCGAATGTGAATTTGCTTGACGTTCAGGTGAAATAATGAATTTAAATGTTTCTTCAATCAGTCATAGTATTAGAAATAACTTTGATGCACAGTTTCTCCTTGTTCAATAAGAAACAACACTGACCTATTGAGGAATGGACTCTGAAGGTGACTCTGGAGGACTCATGGGGCATCAGACACAGACAGCATCAGATCCTCTGAACCTTTAAAACAAATCTTTGATTGAGTTTATTTTTAATATTACATCACAGGAATGCTCAGATTGATTATCTTCTTCTTCTTCTTTCGGCTTTTCCCTTTTCAGGGGTCGCCACAGCGAGTCATCCTCCTCCACCTCACTCTGTCCTCTGCATCCTCTGTCCTCACTCCAACTACCTTCATGTCCTCTCTAACTGCATCCATATATCTCCTCTTTGGCCTTCCTCTGTGTCTTTTTCCTGGCAGCTGCATTTCTAACATCCTTCTACCAATATACCCACTGTCCCTCCTCTGGACATGTCCAAACCATCTCAGTCTGGCCTCCCTAACTTTATCTCCCAGTTGTTCAACATGTGCTGTACCTCTGATTATCTCATTCCTGATCTTATCCATCCTTGTCACTCCTAAGGAGAACCTCAGCATCTTCATTTCTGCTACTTCCAGTTCTTTCTCCTGTCTTTTTGTCAATGACACTGTCTCCAGACCATACAACATAGCTGGTCTCACCACTGTCTTGTAAACTTTTCCTTTGACCTTTGCTGACACCTTTTTGTCACAAATCACTCCTGAAACTTTTCTCCATCCGCTCCATCCTGCCTGGACTCTCTTTTTCACCTCTTTACCACATTCCCCATTTTCCTGGACAGTGGACCCCAAGTACTTGAAGTCCTGCACCTTTGTGACCTCTGCTCCTTGTAGCCTCACTGTTCCACTGGCCTCCCTCTCATTCACACACATGTACTCTGTCTTACTACGGCTGACTTTCATTCCTCTTCTTTCAAGTGCATACCTCCACCTCTCCAAGTTCTCTTCCACCTGTTCCCTGTTCTCACCACATATCACAATGTCATCTGCAAACATCATAGTCCATGGGGATTCCTGCCTGACCTCATCTGTTAGTCGGTCCATCACCAGAGCAAACAAGAAGGGGCTCAGAGCCGATCCTTGATGCAATCCCACCTCCACCTTGAAGCTATCTGTCACTCCTACAGCACATCTCACCACTGTCCTGCTGTCTTCATACATGTCCTGTACCAGTCTAACATACTTTTCTGCCACTCCAGATTTCCTCATGCAATACCACACCTCCTCTCTTGGCACCCTGTCATATGCTTTTTCTAAATCCACAAACACACAATGGAGTTCTTTCTGACCCTCTCTGTACTTCTCTATCAACATCCTCAAAGCAAAGATGGCATCTGTGGTGCTCTTTCTTGGCATGAAACCATACTGCTGCTCACAGATAGTCACCTCTTGTCTAAGCCTTCCTTCCACAACTCTCTCCCAGATCTTCATTGTGTGGCTCATCAACTTAATTCCCCTGTAGTTGCTACAACTCTGTACATCACCCTTGTTCTTAAAAATGGGAACCAGCACACTTCTTCTCCATTCTTCAGGCATTTTCTCACCCTCAAATATTCCATTAAATATTTGAGTCAAAAACCTCACTGCCACCTCTCCAAGACATTTCCAAACCTCCACTGGTATGTCATCAGGTCCTACTGCCTTCCCCTTCTTCATTCTTTTCAGAGCTTTCCGGACTTCACCCTCATTAATCTTTCCCACTTCCTGGTCCACAGTTTCTATGACCTCCAGTCTTCTTTCTCTTTCATTATCTTCATTCATTAGCTCCTCTAGTAGTCCTTCCATCTTCCCATCACACTCTCCTCACTTGTAAGAACATTCCCATGCTCACCTTTAATAAGCCTAACCTGCTGCACATCCTTTCCAGCCTGATCCCTCTGTCTTGCCAATCGGTACAAGTCCTTCTCGCCCTCTTTAGTGTCCAGTCTCCCATACAACTCATTGTACGCCCTCTGCTTTGCCTTAGCTACTTCCCTCTTTGCTCTATGTCCCATCTCCTTATATTCCTGTCTCCTCTCTTCAGTCCTCTCACTGTCATATTTCTTCTTGGCTAATCTCTTTCTTTGAATGGCGTCCTGCACTTCACTATTCCACCACCAGGTTTCCTTATCATCCATTCTCTGTCCAGATGACACACCAAGTACCTTCCTACCTGTCTCTCTAATTACTGTTGCTGTAGTAGCCCAGTCACTTGGAAGCTCTTTCTTACCACCCAGAGCCTTTAACAGCTCGTCTCTGAATTTCTCACAACATTCTTCCTTCTTTAGCTTCCACCATTTGGTCTTCTTCTCTGATTTTACTCTTTTTCTCTTCTTCGCAACAACAGTCATTCTACACACAACCATCCGATGCTGTCTGGCCACGCTCTCCCCTGCCACAACCTTACAGTCTCCAATCTCCCTCAGGTTTCCTCTTCTACACAGAATGTAGTCGACCTGTGTACTCCTTCCTCCACTCTTATAGGTCACTCTATGTTCCTCCCTCTTTTGGAAATAGGTATTGACTATAGCCATTTCCATTCTCTTGGCAAAATCCACCACCATCTGTCCTTCCTGGTTTCTTTCCTTGACACCAAACCTACCCATCACTTCCTCATCCCCTCTGTTTCCTTCACCAACATGTCCATTCAGGTCTGCTCCAATCACCACTCTTTTCTCCCTGGGAATACTCTTTTCTCCCTGGGAATACTCTATCACTTCATCCAAATCTTTCCAAAATGTATCTTTCTCCTCCCCATCACATCCAACCTGTGGAACATAACCACTGACTATGTTCACCTCTACTACATTATTTGCCAACTCCTCCTTCAGGGTCACCCCTACTCCATTTCTCTTTCTATCCACACTATGGTAAAACAGTTTGAACCCTGCTCCAATACTGCGGGCCTTGCTGCCCTTCCACAGTCTCTTGGACACATAAAACATCTACCTTTCTTCTCTGCATCATGTCAGCCAGCTCTCTACCTTTGCCTGTCATTGTCCCCACATTTAGAGTTGCAACCCTCAGTTCTACATTCTTCAATTCTAAAATGTCACCAATGCAGCCAGCCACCAAGTGCACCAAGCACAACAAAACCAAAAATGAGCAGCTATTTCCAAGTGCGTCACGCACAGTCAAAATTTACGAGCACAAATGAGCAGACACGTTCTAAGTGCATCTAGCACACTCAGGACCAAACATGAGCAATCAGCTACTCACCAACAATCTTCTCAACAGAAGATCAACCTTCCAGACAGGGACGGGCGGAGAACACCCCACAGTACCATACAGTACCCAAACAGCTCAGCAAAAAGCAACCACACTCTGAGCTCACAACTCTCCGCATCCAAGCACCCTCACCTTGACGTTTATATAGGTGTGTCACTCAGGTCCTCCTGGCTGAACACACAAGCCTGATCATAATCAGACTAATTAACCAACAAAACAAGACTTCAGTCAACATATACAAAATCCTGTAGGTGTCAGCATTGGCACCATGCTCTCTACCACCAGTGTTTTTGTATGGGGGTAAATGTAGACTTGTGGGGACACCTGCTACATTACCCCATACAAAAAAGACAAGTCGGGCAGGGTATTCAAAAACGAGAGAGGCTGTTGTTAAAAAGCTGCAGTCAAAAAGACCAGCTCATTAAGCTGCGGTTTTTATTGTGCATCCGCTCTAAGCAAACTAGCAGGTTAGTGTAAACAACGACCGGCCCGCTAGAACCGCCAACATAAACAACACCAGATTACGTTTAAAATACTCTAAAACCATAAAAGGGTCTTTTGTCCGGACTTTCTCTATAAGGGTGTTGTTTTATAGGTTTCATTTCACCCACATCAATGTCGTGTTTTAAAATATCGGGCCTGGAAGGGACGTCAGAGAATAGACAGGCATTAGAAAATATCAACTGTCTTAGTTCCTCTCTTTTAGTGTCATCAAGATGGGAGAACAACAACTGTAGGTTCTGTAGATAATGTGAATTTAGAAGCTTGCCTTCAAGAATGGCAGGAGAGGAACTGTCCGCCTCCTTTTCAGCACTGAAGAGCTCCTTTTGGTGCTCTACATCTTTGGCTACTCTGGGGACATCACAGAGGGGAACAGCCAACACACTAACCCTCTCAATGAATGGTTTCAACATGTTAATGTGACAAAGTCGAGAAGTACGCCTCCTATCTGGAGTAGAAACCAAGTAGTCACAATCGTTTAACTTCTTCTGAATAACATAAGGTCCCCTATAACGAGCCTGTAAACTACTACCAGGAATAGGAAGTAAGGCTAACACTTTGTCACCCGGTTGAAACACTCGTGCTATAGCTTTTCGGTCGAACAGGGACTTCATCTTTGCTTGTGCCGCCTGTAGGTTAGTTTTAGCTATTTCACAAGCACATACTAATTTAAAGCGGAAGTCACTTACATAGTCTAACAAATTCTTGTCAGACTTCTCACATACCCACTTTTCTTTTAACAGCATTAAGGGACCACAAACTTTGTGTACAAAAACCAATTCAGCTGGACTAAAACCAAGACTCTCTTGAACTACTTCACGTATAGCAAACATCTGGAGATGCACCCCCTCATCCCAATCTTTGTCGAATTCTAGACAGTATGTGCGCAGCATAGTTTTTAATGTTTGATGAAATCGTCCGAGGGCACCCTGGCTCTCTGGATGATACGCAGCCGAACAGGTATGCTGGATGTTTAACTGTTTCATGACCTGTGAAAACACTCTCGACATAAAATTGCTGCCTTGGTCGGTCTGCACCACCCGTGGTAATCCAAATAATGAGAAAAACCTGGTTAACACCTTCACCACCATCGGGGTTGTTATTTTTCTTACAGGAAAAACTTCTGGGAAATGAGTGGAGGCACACATCACAGTAACCAAGTACTTGTTTCCAGCCTTCGTTCTAGGGAGTGGTCCTACACAGTCCACTAGGACTCTCTCATAAGGCTCAGCAATAGCCGGGATGGGAAAAAGAGGAGCAGGTGGGACAGTCTGGTTCGGTTTTCTAGCTATCTGACAAAAGTGGCATGAGTTGCAATGAAGTACGACATCTTTTTTTAAACCTGGCCAAAAGAAATGGCGTAACACACGGTCATATGTCTTTCTAATACCCAAGTGACCAGCTAATGGACTGTCGTGCGCCAAACGTAAAACCTCTGGGCGAAACGGAGTAGGAAGAACAATCTGTTCCACACTACGCCACTCTTCATTAGGGGAGGCTGTCAAGGGAGTCCATTTACGCATCAAAATGCCATCATTAAAATAGTAACCATTACTCAGTACTCAGTATGTCAGAACTGTCAGTTTCTGTGTCACAAAAACATGATGTTAAACTAACATCGCTCTTCTGAAGATTCATCAACTGTTCCTTGGACCATGAGAGTCTTACCCCCTCTAAAGTACTGTCCTCTGAGCTCTCTGGGCTCTGGTCAGTCTCAGAACTGAAAAAAACTGTCACCCAGCTCGACTTCTTCCTCTTTCTCCTCCTTCTGTTGGCGTTTAAGAGTTGCATGAGTAACTGCACATGAGGTGAACACATTAGGAAATGTGCGAGCTAAGTTTTCTAGTTGAGGGGAAATCTCTTTTTGAACGTTTATCTAACGTAATTTCATAGTAGTCTGCTATGCACAAAAGTTGCTCTTTAGTACAACTAGCCAAAACCTCTACCGTAGGTCGTTCCACAAAAGCAGGTAAATCAAAATCCATGATAAACACAGGCTAAGAACCGTGCAAACTCTAGTGTCCTAGCAGTACGTGAACGTACCACCACACATACACACGCTGGACCCGCCTACGAGTCAGGACAACAGCAGGGTGAATTACTTAACCCAAAAAGGACCCCAACAACCCAACAAGGACTCAAAAATCTAGCAACAACCCAACAAGGATTCAAAAATTTCCCGGACGAGGCGCCCAAAATATGTTACGGCTGGCTCAGGCCGAACACATTAAAGGGACACAAGAAGGCAGAAGGTAAATTAAAAAGCTTTATTGAAAAACTGCCCGACAGGGTAAGATGGACCCCTGCACTCCTCCCTCCAGTTGCAGAGTGCACCTTCTTCTGGAACAGGGTAATGGAAAAAGCAAAAATAGACAAAAGTTCAAACGAAAGGTGGACAGAGTGAGTCAGCCAAAAATAAAATATCTTCACCAGGGCAAGGCCAACCCATAAAAACAGGGCCGTCGAAGCCTGTCTGGTGACGGAATACCTAACCAAAAGGGGACTCTAGGAGTATAAAGAAAAAACAATATAACTGGACTACCGATCTCACTCTGTCATTAGGCAAACAAAAAGACTCCAAACAGCTGGTCACCTCTCGACCAGCCACACAACCTCCTGGTTAAACAAAGCTAACCAAACCACACAGGTCAGCCTCCCTCTTCTGAGCAGGATCTAAAATATCACCAATGCAGCCAGCCACCAAGTGCACCAAGCACAACAAAACCAAAAATGAGCAACTATTTCCAAGTGCGTCAAGCACAGTCAAAATTCACAAGCACAAATGAGCAGACACTTTCTAAGTGCATCTAGCACAGTCAGGACCAAACATGAGCAATCAGCTACTCACCAACAATCTTCTCAACAGAAGATCAACTTCCAGACAGGGACGGGCGGAGAACACCCCACAGTACCATACAGTACCCAAACAGCTCAGCAAAAAGCAACCACACTCTGAGCTCACAACACTCCGCATCCAAGTACAGTCAACTTGAAGTTTATATAGATAGATAGATAGATAGATAGATAGATAGATAGATAGATAGATAGATAGATAGATAGATAGATAGATAGATAGATAGTACTTTTTGTTTATTTTTCAGGATATAAGTTAAGTGTATATACATTAACAGCAACTAATGAGAAATATTTAATAATTGCTTATATTCCTCAGCTGATAGAAACCAGTTTATAACACATATGTCAACCCAGGTCTTGCTAACATATTAAAGCACTGGGGAATTTTTTGAAAAGGCTTTTATTTCTTCACTATTTTTCTTCATACGCTGCCTGTGTTGCTGATTGCACAAAGCCGTCCCTATTGTAATCAATGACAAAAGCACACGTGCACTCCGTGAACAGTAAAATCCCCTTGTGCTTGATGAAAGTGCTCATCATTCCTTTCTTACAACAAGTGAAAAAAACAAAATCATTGATTTTCAAATCCCCATAAAATTATGGGACGTGTGAATGCATAAAAAGGCCATGTTTTTGATGGTTTTGCTCATATTATCATGCTGCTCATCTTCATCCAGGAATTTTTCACANACAAGATCCTGAGATACTTAAACTCCTCCACTTGGGTAAGGACCTCCTCCCCGACCCGGAGAGGGCACGCTACCCTTTTACCCCGTTACCCAAAATCCCTACATGTATGAAATTTGAAAATAAAGAGGGTGAGGGATGGGGAGAAAAATAACTGCAGGATCAATACCTTTATTCTTACAGTTATTGTTTAGGAGCTCCTCTTCTCTGCAGTTCTGCTATAGTGATACATGGGAATGAAGGCAACAAAACATGTTCGTCTCAAAGAGTTTAAACTTCTTTGACTTTAATTCTGTAGTGAATTGTTTTAAGCTAAAACATAAATGAAGTCCTTGTTTTTTTAATTTTCCACTTTATTCTGATGTAAACTAGATCAGCAGTAAATCTTTTGTCGTTTGGAGTTTTTCTCACAAATCATCAGATTTGAGTCTTACCTGTTTTGACGTCTTTTCTCTCCAGCCAAGCAGAGATTGATGTCTTCTTTGAGACCAACAATGTTCAACACCTGGCATTGATCTTTGAGGATGTTAAATCGTACGTCGGCCGAGAGGTAACGGTTCACTTTCCTAACTAACCCTTTGTGGTAAATAATTGTAGCTTACAGACACTTTAAAATCTAGAAAAGTCAGTCAATTAAAGTCTCGTTCTTTTTCTCTGTGTGGATCTCAGGTGACCCTGGACCTGTTACAGTTTGACAACATTGCTGTGAGGAGGGTCCTGAAATCTGACCGAAGTCTGGTGACAAAACTGGGAGTGACGGAGTTTCCTTCCTGCTACCTTTATTACCCAGGTGGCAACTTCACCAGACTCGGAGTGTGAGTGTTTACACAGCCCATCTCTCATGCTTTGGCGTCAGAAATATCTGTAATGTGGGAGGACACACTGGTTGGGTGTGGCTGTGTGTGTGTGCGCACACACACACTACCAGTGTGCAAAAAAGTGTTCACTAGTGTACAAAAAAAAACATTTCACCTAGATTTCCTTACTTTAATTCCACACATTTAAAGCCTGTTTCTCACCAAGTTTGTGGAAATTCAGCTGTGGGGGTTTAAATAAATTTAAACTTTAATGCACCTTAACACACAGCAGGGCTTAATTTGTGAACTGGTTGATGCCGGAACAGCGAGCAGGGTATTTGAAGGAGGTCTGTGGGTCTTCCCACAGAAAATTTTGAATAACAGAGATGCCATTTCCTGCATTTTGGTGTATTTTAACGGGTTGTGGAACATCTCTGTTTACCTATGTTTGTAAATGATTGAATTACTGTTTTAGAGAGCAACAGCAGGTTGTGTGTGAATAGAGCAGCTCCGATTCTGTCAGGTGTCCTAACCCCACTTACCCCCTCACTTCACAGTTCTGAGCGGAATTGAATCCTGGTTAGGGATTTGGTGTGCTGCCTAGAGACACCACGAGGTATGCAGTGATCGGGGATCGAACCTGGGATTTTCAGGTCCCGAGCTTGCTGCCCTGCCTCTACACCATCTCGCTTCCCATATTTATTTAATGAAAGTAAACTGGACTGTCTTTTTTACATTTTGATCGCTGTTATTTTGACAAATTAGCGCCGTTGTTTTGATATGTGATTGATGTGAATACTGGTAATACACATCAAACATTTCTATCTTTGTATTTTTATTCATGTAAGTTTTTAAAATTTATTATGTCGGAAATATAGCAGGCGTTCAGACGCATGAGCGGTTGTGAGAGAAGTTTGGAGAGGAGGAGGAGAGAAGGACTTTGCGCAGCACCTCCGTGCGTAAATGTGACCATCCTGTCACTCCGTACTTACCCCCACCGCTCCTCTACTGCTCTTCCCAGCCTGGGCAGGAGCGTGTGAGCGAGCTGGTGCGCATGCTGTGGCTGGATCATCCACTCCACAGACTGGGCAACATCTCCTCTTGTTGTATATTTAATAAATAATCAAAATAAATATGCGCAATGACGTTGGACTTTTAGGGGCGGAGATTTGAGTTGCCGGACCTAAGCAAACAGTTGCCGCAACACACCAGGTCAAAATGAGAGAGTTCCCAGATCTTGTTCCGGCAGGATTTGGCACAAATTAACCCCTGCACACAGCACATTTCACTTACAGTGTCACACAATTAGCTTAGCAATAAGCCAAGATGCTACAGACATAGCGCTCCACTTCTCTCAAGCATCCTAACCATGTACGTATAGGCTATATGTCTATGATCCTAACCCTCCCCCGGGTCAACAACTGTCCGCACTAAGCTCACTAAGTTGGCTATGGGCACAAATTCCAGTCATAAATATTTTGCACCCATAACTGGTGAGCAACACAGAGGTGTCTCCCCCCTCCTCACCCTGTGAGCATCCTGCCAAGGCAGGAATGCAGAGGAGAAACTCTGCTGGAGGGTTGTAGGTAACCAGGAAAACCTGGAGTGGACTTTTAGTGGTTTGAGTGTTCTATTAAGTGGAATGGATTTGTACAGGAAGAAATATAAACGCACAAACTGAATTCACTTTTCATGGTAAATTTGTGTTTGGGGTGGAGCTGTCCAAATGAAAACATTTAAAATGTGGGGGACACACGTCCCATTCACATATAACGGTTGCATTGCCTATGTTTGAGTGTGTCTTACCTTGTCCATAATTTTGAACTTCTCTTCAAACACTTTGGGTAGTTGGGGAAATTTCCTGTCCTGTTCTTTTTGCCAATCTATTTATTTCTTTGCAGCCTGGTTTTCATCCATTTCTAAATTTTGAGTTCTGTTTACATGCAACAAGATAGTAAATTAAAAACACACATGTACAAAGACAACCAAATTAATGGTCTTTAAAATCACATTTATAGTCTGATTTATGCACATTTGCAGCTGCACTTCTCTCCATCTCATGTCTTCTCTATTCATCCATCATCTTTGCCCGCTTCTTCCTTTGTGTGTCATGGGGGTCACTGGTGCCCATATCCAACCATCACTGTGCAAGAGGCTTACACACCTCATCTTACTCAGTCAAAACAACTTTCAGCGCAGCACAAGTCTAAGTATTGTAATGATATTTATAGAGAATAAGGCACAGTCGCATGAGTTTTATTTAGACACTGTCCAGCTGTTCGGTGGACTCAAACATATTCACTGATAAATAACAATGCTGTCTAAAACAAGTCTGCTTCATTACATTATGCAGCTTTTGTTGGCTGTATGGGAAGGGTTTGAAAGATTGTTTTGTTTGAAAAGGATGATATGCACCTGAAACTGTGCTGTACGGATGTATTTGCATAATGTGGCCACCTTTAGTTGACTACTTTTGCATGCATTTTGTGGTGGAAAAACAAAGATACAGTATTCAGCCAAATACCAGTTGTTCAAGTTCAAGTTCAAGTTCACTTTATTAGGTCCCCAAGGGGCAATTCATCTACAACAGGTAGAGGTGGTGAGACAGCCAGCACATTCATACAGCTATAAAACAGAATAAAAAGTTCCATCAAAACAAAATACATAAAACATTACTAAAAGGTACAGCATAAAAAAGCAAAGTATTCATCCTTAAAAACATGAAGTTAAGATTTCCAAGATAAAAATATGTAAAAGGAGATAAGCTTAAAACCTAGTTTTTGTTTAAAAATCCAATAGCTGAGGGGATGAAGGAGTTTTTTAATCTGTTCGTTCTGCATTCTGTTGCAAACAGTGTTTTGATTCTTAAAGACAATTCTGCTTGCTGCATGCATATTTGAGCATCTGCTGAGAGCTGGTGGCATCTGTGCCTCAGTTGAGGGGCAGCAGAAAGAAATGTGAAGATATAATGCAGCTACAATTAAATTGTTTAAAAAGTGTGCAAAATCTGACTGTCCTTTTGCATTTGCAAAACAAAGTTATAGTGTTTTATGATCTATAAATGGTATTTGATGCAAATTAACGTTAATGAGGTTTTAACACATGCTGCAGCTGTTAAAATGACTCAAATCACTATCAAACGCACAGAGGATTGAGTCACTGGTTGTTACTAGGGCTGAACGATTTTGGAAAATAATCTAATTGCAATTTCTTTTCTAAAAATTGCAATTGCGATTTAAAACGGGGTTATTTTTTATATCTTCTTAAGTATTTTTCAACAAACAGAAGAAATAAATCAATCTGTTTTATAATAAACAATGTCAGATTTATTTAAAGCAGAGATTACAATAAAGCAAACAAATATATGCCTTTTCTTTTCACCCTTTCTATTTTTTCTTGTTTCATAAACATAATAGTAAACATGTTAAGTGAACTTCCTAACTACTGTCTGAACTTCACGTGTCAGTTAATAAATAAATATAAAAAATTAGATATAAAAAAATTACTGGTTGAAGTTCAAACTGTTTGGTCAGTGATCCCTGTCAGCTGATACTTTGCTTACTTGAAGTTGAAACACTGGTTGTTGTCATTCTAGCCATGCAACCATCGTAAATGTCTTTGTGGTGTTTTTTTTAAGTGTCAGTGTAAGATTTGTGTCACATGACCAGTCAAATTGCAGCCTTCACAATTAGAAAATCTAATTTTATCATATTGCGATATTATTGCAAATGCAATTAATTGTTCAGCCCTAGTTGTTATACTCCAGTTAAGAAGCAACTAACACCACATCCTGCAGGATAAAAAACATTCAGTTTGTCTCACATTTGTACTGAATTGCCTGTTATCGACTGTGCACAGTGGTTTCTGGGAGAAAAAAAAAACGTTAAAAAGAAAGTTCTCAAATCACCGTCCTACTCCTTTGTAATAATACAGATAAATATGTCAGTTTGCTGACTTATCTATAATTTAGATGATAGATTTGAGCAGGTTTAGACTGACACAAATTTACCATCAGTTTTACGGGTTCTCAACTTTTTCAGATTAAATCAATAAATCTGTGGCTCAGTGAATGTAAAGTAACTTGACAGGAAACGTTATTATGTTGACCTACCAAAGGCAGAGTCATTTAATAACAAAATCATCAAATTACAATCAAAGCATATTTACATAGATTGATCGATCACAACTTATAACTAACTTTTCAGCAGATTAAAACATAAGACAACAGAACACAAGTTAATGGGTCTTATATTAACTTATTTCTGTGGCACAAACTTACAGTTTTACATTTAGAAATAAACATAAGGAGGAGTTTAAGGAGGAAGATTAAAGATTGAAAGGAAATGGTTGAATCTTATCTTGAGGTTCATCCTCTGGTCGGTTTCAGCTGGACGTCCGTACCGTGATGAAACGACGTTTACCTTTGTGAAGATTTTCTTATCTCGACTCCAGTAAATTAGTCAAGCCAGACGCGCATGCCCTGCTGCGTTTTACAGGCGACAAATATCATCTTGCCACGGTCTCGTGAGGTCTGCTTCGGCCTCCCAGAGTGATGTTATCAGCTCCGGTTTGGTTTTCAAGATAACTTCCAGAAAGAGTTCACAGCTTGGAGCTGTGATACTCAGATGGCTCACAGCTGACGTGCTGTTTGAACCTCGCTGAAGACGCGGGCCTTTGACTGATGGCCGGACGTACATCAGCTTGGAGAAAGACGTCTATGCATCTTCCCTTCTCCCAGAGAACTCACTGTTGTTGAGTTAGTGGTTCCCCTTTGCACTCAAGAATGTACAGGAAGTGTCCCTTTATATGGGAGGCGGGGTCTTCCCACCTCCTCAATGACTACTGGCTGGTTTAACAAAATAAGAGATGGAATTTTGATTCCCATAGGCAGAAAGTCTCTGACGGACAACAGGAAAACTGTTTACATAAGCGGCCAGATGGACTGGCCTGTGAGATGGAGAGTTATGTCTATCTCGAAGACAAAACAGAGAAGGAAGTGAACAGCTTTACCATGACTCGTGTCCTAGATTCAGAGCACACTTGTAATAAAGAATAAACCAGCAGAAGGTCAAACTCATGCAAGTAACAGATCATCATTAAATGACAAAAGTATACTGTTGATCAATTTTGAATTAACACACATTAAAGAGAAAGTTATTTCTGATTGGTGTCCATTAATTCAAAATAATTTTTACAAAAATAGTGTCCACTTGTCTCCTTGAGAGCTCAATAAAAGTAACACTCAGAGTTTCAGAGAGATGTGAAGAGGCCCACATCCCATACGGACATGAGGGTGCTGTATCCCTACAGTCCCCCTTTTTGGAAATCATCACCTGTCCTTGGAGATGAGTTCCAACACGAAAGGATACCACCGAATGTCTCTGACCTCTATGTAATCCAGCAAGTGGAGAAAAAAAAAGTAAAAAAAAGTTCAAAATTATACTCCCATAATGTTTTGGAACTTCCATATTGTTCGTAGGTAATCCCATTGCGGTAAGCTTTCAATCCTTTGGAAAACATAGTCTGTTAACCCATGGAAAACTGAGTCTGTGATAACTTGGAAAAAAAAGTCTTATAATCCACAGCGGTAATTCCATAGCGGTAATTCCATAACGATTGGGGTTATTGATTTCATCAGCAACAAATGGTTTGTTAATCAGCATGTAGAGGGGATCCCTCGATTGACGCAGAGAAGGCGGCCCTTGGATGAAGGTTGAAGACCAACGTTGGAGTTGCAGGTCCCCAGATCGAAGGTTGCAGGCTGGTTGGTTTCCAGTCCGTGCCACTCTGGTTCTATGTGTCATGCATTTATGTGGTTTTAGGTGGGCTTATGATTGGGATTTTACATTAAGCCTTACCTATATGCACCTGGTATGTAAGCTATCATGGATTAGATCAGCTACAATTACCAATTAAGGGGTGGATCAATGCTGTAAAAAATCAGATATAGGGATGTATACCTATAGAGTTTTGGAGGGCTTCTGTAACAAAGGCCTCTTCTTTCAAACTATTCCTCCATTCATTACTTAGTTTAGGTTAAACTAAAATAAAAAAATGAAATCTAGTTTGGTCTAAATGTCTGTTGTCTTTTAGACGAACGACGCAAGATTTGGTATTCCCTATAAATTTTGAAGTCTATGGCGAGACTCATCAAAATGAATAGATCTAGAATAGAGACGATCGAATCGGTTCTACCTAAATGATTGGGAGATCAGTGTAGATTATAGTACCTTAAAGCTCCCCTGACATGATCTTTCAACTTTCCAAAAAATGGCACAACATATATAAATATTAAGATTGACCCCTGACCGTTTTTGCTAAAATAATGTGAAATGAATGAAAATTCCTCTCAAAAATAGTTTAAAATTAGCGCCGTTTTTTTACACGGTAAATTCGGGTTTTTCCGGTCACGTGATTGTAACGTCAGATAAAGAACTTTGCTCCAACCGCACATTGAATACAATGGACAAAAATATAAACGCATCCGTCGAATTTAGCCATTTAAAACTGTAGATATTAGCGAATTGGCTTCAGTTCGTGAAGAAGAAGTTATTTTGAGTGATGAACAACACACAGCAATGTTCCCTTTTGCCGTGTTGCTTGTTTTGTTTTCAGGAGAGGTTGCACATTCACGAAGTGAGCACCAGATGTCAGCAAAGCTACCGTGAACTCTTACAGAGCTCTGTAATGGAGAAATATATAAACGTATCCGTCGAATTCAGCCATTTAAAACTGTAGATATTAGCGAATTGGCTTCAGTTCGTGAAGAAGAAGTTATTTTGAGTGATGAACAACACACAGCAATGTTTCTTTTTGCCGTGTTGCTTGTTTTGTTTTCAGGAGAGGTTGCACATTCATGACGTGAGCACCAGATGTCAGCAAAGGGCCCACTTCATGAATGTCCTGTCCTCTCCTGAAAACAAAACAAGCAACACGGCAAAAGGGAACATTGCTGTGTGTTGTTCATCACTCAAAATAACTTCTTCTTCACGAACTGAAGCCAATTCGCTAATATCTACAGTTTTAAATGGCTAAATTCGACGGATGCGTTTATATTTTTGTCCATTGTATTCAATGTGCGGTTGGAGCAAAGTTCTTTATCTGACGTTACAATCACGTGACCGGAAAAACCCGAATTTACCGTGTAAAAAAACGGCGCTAATTTTAAACTATTTTTGAGAGGAATTTTCATTCATTTCACATTATTTTAGCAAAAACGGTCAGGGGTCAATCTTAATATTTATATATGTTGTGCCATTTTTTGGAAAGTTGAAAGATCATGTCAGGGGAGCTTTAAGTAGTATTAATCTACCATGACTCTTCAAAGATTGAGATCTTTAACAAAAGGAACAGCATGTTGGCATAGTTAAATCCATTTAAGTCTTCAACTAACATTAATCAAAACCTCTTTGGCTGGGAGTGTTCAGAAAACAATAGCAACTTCAATAACAGCAAAAGTAGCAATTAAGCAACTAAAAAACAACGTTTCACTACGTCAAACTCACTCTGGTCGTCAGATTCCAACGTGTCACACACAAGAAAAACAGTTCTTAGCTTTATAACCGATGTCAATTAAATCCTGCAGATTTAAACGGTTGTTAAAGTCCATGACCCACCATGTTTTCAAATTGCATCGCCATTAATATTTATTAGTTTATTTAAAAATAATACAGGAGCGTTTATTTATATTGTAGAGAAATAATGCAAAATGTGTTATTTCATGATTTATAGCAGATTTTAGCAGAAGCTCCGGGAAGATCTGCCCCTCTCCAAATATGGGCATTCACATCACTAAAGATTCCGCCTTGGAGTTACAGGCGGAGTTTTAATAAGCCTTCATCAACTTCCATGACCGCTGCTCTAAGAGAGGAAAAAAAAAGAGAAGCGGTTGCTCACTGATGTCTGTCATATTCTGAGCAGCATCCACGTAGACATACTAGTTTAATTCGCTTGATCGCGACAAATTCATTCATTTCCGCATCGGCTTTTTAATCTCTCCCCTGACCAGACAGGTCGGGAGTAGAAAGGCAGCCGCGGCGCGGAGCTCTGAGCGCGCGGGCTTCCCCGTGCTCTCCCGTGCTTCCCCGTGCTCCAGCAACAAGGCTGGGACAGAACCGAGCCCCGGCACGAACTTCAAAGCTGACGCAGCGGAACGGGGAGCCAGGGAGAAGACGGGAGAAGCCGCGCGGCTCGCTCCTCTCTGGGCAGAGGAGAGGAGAGCAGCCAGCAACAGTCGCAGCGGTGTTATATCTTATTAAAAAGGTCTATAAAATAAATAAAAAATAAAAACAGAGCACTGGTCCAGCTGTACACAAAAATGCACCAGGAAATATGCAGTTTTACTCTCACTCTCATAAACCTCCATGGAAACTCATCCCTTCCTTCTGGGTGGAGACGTGACAAAAGTCACTCCACACTTCGACACTTTTCGGCCGCGTTTCCGGATTCATTCGGGACTCGGTTGTTTTTTTTTTTTTTTTAACCCTCGCCTGGCCCAAATGCAAAAATGAAAATAGACGAAATATTCTACTACAGTAATAGTTCAATATGGTGAATTGTTACTGTCATGGTGGGTGTTGTCCTTTAAGGTTAGTTTTTGTTGTGGGTTTTATGCTTAGCGTTTCTAAGTTCTAGTTGGAACGGTTTCTTTTCGCAACTAGTATAGTTTAAACTGTTTAGTTTATTTACTATCCTGTGCTTGGACGACCTTATTTTCCCATGAAGTCTGTGAGTTTGCGAGAACTTTGTCATTTGTGGGGTTATTGAAATCTTTGTCCTTGACATGGGCATGACCTAACATCACCCCCCTGTGGTCATGGGGGACCACGCACACAGGTGTGGACGTCCGTCCATGGGCACGAGTTAGGATGCCTTTGTTTAGTTTAAGCTGTTTGCGCAGTTTATTGGGAGCCTTGTACAGGAACCTTACAGGTTTCGGCCAACGTATCTCTGTACGTTTACCTCTTTCTGCGTAATTCAGGCGTGTCACAACTGTCGGCGCAGTCGCAGGTGTGTCTGACTGGTCAGACTGCGACGTGTCACTGTCGTTGTGGTGTGTGTCTTCCCACTTCATGACTGAAGAGGTGCTCTTTGAGTCTGTAACAACTATGTCATTTCTGAGTAGTTCTAGATTCAAAAGCTCTTGAACCAAGGTCTCATCGAAAGCTTGGCTGATAGCCGAATTACCTGTCCCAGAGGACAGTACAGCGTCCTCGGCGTGGGACCCTTGAATCTCCACACCTTCCTCTACCTGCGGTAGGAAGTGTGAGTTTGCCCCCCTTTTGTTTGAGGAGGGGTCCTCAGAATCCGTAACAATGATGTCCAAGTGGCTGTCAGTGTCTGGTAGACTGTAACTTTCTGGACTCAGATGTCCTTGAACCAAGATTCCACTGAAAGCTTGGCTGTCTGCCGAATTACCTGTCCCACGGGACAGCACAGCGTCTTTGGTGTGGGATCCCTGGACCTCCACACCTTCTTCCACCTGTGGTAGGAAGTGTGAGCTTGCCCCCCTTTTGTTTGAGGAGGGGTCCACGAAATCAGTAACACCGATGTCCAAGTGACTGTCAGCGTTTGGTAGACTGTCATTTTCTGGACTCAGATGTCCTTGAACCAAGGTTTCATTGAAAGCTTGGCTGATAGCCGAATTACCTGTCCCAGAGGACAGTACAGCCTCTTTGGTGTGTGTTCCTTGGATCTCCACACCGTCTTCTACCTGTGGCAGGTAGTGTCCAGTGAGAGCTGAAGGTGTCAGCTCACAGAGGAGGTTCTCGTGTTGGGCCAGAGTCTGGTCCAATTGTTGAGTCCCCTCTGTCTCACCTGTATCTGAAGGTTCACTTACCGGGTTTGTGCTCTTGGCTGGGGAATCCCTTGTGACCTCAGCGGTACTTGCTGTCAGACAGTGACCTTGTGGAGGCACCTCGAACGGCAGTGGATCGCTCACTGTGGCCCACAATGTCTGATCACCATAATTTATAATCGCGTCAAAGCGATTAATAAAATCTTGGCCGACCAAAAATTGGAGAGAGTCAAGTTTAGACACGTATACCGGGTGGTAAAGTGACATCTTGCCAAACTGCATGTGAACCATGGCTACAGCTGTCAGGGATGTTCCCGTCTCTGCGTGGCCCAGTAGCTCAATAGCACATTTCCCGAAGGGTATTTGCCTGTTAACACCGTTAGCGGCGGTCCGTAGCTCCTCAAACAGTTCGGCTGACATGACAGACACGTCTGAGCCGCAATCCAGGAGTGCTTCTCGCGCGAGGACCCCTTCCAGTGTGAGTGGCAGGTAAGCTTTCTTAGCCACCCCCCTTTTGATAAAGTTACACAGAAACCGTCTAGGTTTAAGCACACGCTTCTGTTTACGTGTACCTCCGTCTGTGCAAACTTCGTTGCTGTCAGCATCATGATGGCTGTCTGCATCATGACCTTCAGGATGCTGATCATCAGCAATTTGTTTGCTGTCAGCATCTGGACTTTCAGGACGCTGATCATCAGCAATTTGTTTGCTGTCAGCATCCTTGTCAGTGTTGACGTTGTTGTTGTCAACTGTGTGCACTGAGTTGTTGCAAAAGGCAGTGCTACGCGTCGCCTCACCAGGTTGAACAACGTTGTTTGTGTTATTATCAAGGATAACGCCACACATTGTGTCAGCTTGGTCATCTGCTGTAACATTCAAATCGTTTAACAAACTGCTTACGTCCTCGGTCTCTTCCGAGCGCGGAGGTGTCGTTTCCTTTATCTGGAGCTTGTGTGACTCTTTGCATGTCTCGAACTGTGCAGCTCGCAGGTGCAGGGGCAGGAGGGCCGCTTCTCGGGGGTACCTGTTGGGACCGACCATTGTTCAATGGTTCACGGCGCCCAGACAGAAACTTCTCTCGAAGTTCACCCACTGTGAGACCTAGGTCAAAACCTTTTTGGTTCGATCTGAACCATCTTGGTTCACCTAAAGAGCGAACACCTACCTTTTGTGGTTCTTTGCACGTCTCAGATTTGTCAATCTGAAGTGCCCGAGGAGTAGAACTCCCATTGAACCGAAATGAGTCACTTTTCCAGCTGGCATCAACATACTGTAGTTTGTTATTATGAAAATCCTGTGTATCCTCGCACACTGTAGGGGAGGGAACCTCATCTATCAGCTGCGAGTGGGATTTGACCTTTTGACCTGTGCACACCACTGAGGGTGTTTTGTGTTGTGTGAGCATATCAAAAACTTCCACAGCGTATTGTCTAATTTCTGCCATGGTACTCTCTTTGAAATTAACCTTGAAGCGAACACATTTGCCATGAAAAGGCAAGAGATTTGCAGCGAAAAGACGTTTAAACTGTTCATCTTCCTCTAATCCAGGGACAGTTATGTCACCTGAATAAACAGAGAGGAACCTGTCGAAAAACAACAGGGGATGTTCACCTGATTGCTGAAGGACATTCCTCGCAGCAAAGTAGTTCCCACGCGTTGAAGCAGTTGCTTCCACTGTGTGCGGAACACGGGTAGCACTTACACGGCCAGAACGAAACCATTTAGGTTCAATCAGAGTGTAGGCCCCCTCATTTGATACACCTGTTAGACCGTCCATTTTTGTATTGATCTTCTGTGAAAAATCAAGTAAAATGGTTCTTATTTTACAGTGTGCTGTCTCACCATGTGATGCCTACGGCAGTCAACATAGTGTCCAAGATGTGAAATCAAATAAAAATCAGTGATTTTTATTAAATTGTCTACCCGTGATACGACCATGACTCGTGTCCCAGATTCAGAGCACACTTGTAATAAAGAATAAACCAGCAGAAGGTCAAACTCATGCAAGTACAGGTAGTCCCCGACTTACGAGCGCTCTGACCTACGAGGTTCCGGACTTACGAGCTGGCGAATTTTTGGAAAAAACGCAAAAAATACTGAGTTTTTCTGTGTTTTTTCACCACAGTTCGTTAGCTAAACATGTGGACACACGTTTCCGATCATTTTTATGCACTCGTAAGCAGTTTTTCGATGAAAAACGAGTGTTTGTAGTCGCGCTAGCAAAACCGTTCCAACTTACGAGCGAAATTCCGGACTTACGAGACACGTGGCGGCCGTTCCAAGTTACGAATTTTCGCTTTACGAGCGCCTCGGAGGAACGGAACTCGCTCGTAAGTCGGGGACTACCTGTAACAGATCATCATTAAATGACAAAAGTATACTGTTGATCAATTTTGAATTAACACACATTAAAGAGAAAGTTATTTCTGATTGGTGTCCATTAATTCAAAATAATTTTTACAAAAATAGTGTCCACTTGTCTCCTTGAGAGCTCAAGAAAAGTAACACTCAGAGTTTCAGAGAGATGTGAAGAGGCCCACATCCCATACGGACATGAGGGTGCTGTATCCCTACACCTTAAATCCTCAGATCAAGATTAAACAGGTCAGTTTGTTCTGTCTTTATCTTGAACAACAAAGAAGCTTGCAGAACAAGTTTTACTTTTTATATTGAACAGAGTACAAATCACTTCTTGAATAAAAAATTTCCAACTTGTTTTCTGTAATAATTTGGTCTTGAGTTGCACGGTGCGTCCCAGCCTCAGCTTCCATTGTTCCTCGTGCAGGAGCTTTGCCTTCTGCTGAAAAGCTTTTTGTCGTGTGCTCATTATCTGAACCGTATTCATGAGAATACTTTTAAACATCTGGCCTCTTAATGGGATCAGAGCATCAAAATCGCTCCCATTATTCACCATCATAAAGCGGCGCTGATCGCTCCTCACCCTGCAAATTCATCTGCTGTTTATGCCTCTTTGTTTGGCTCCTTCAATAACTTGGCATGCAAAGAGGACTCCTTTAGTTGACAAATGCAAAAAGGAAATGATTTATTGCTGATTTATTTATTCACCCTCCATCTCTCTCCATCCCCACCCCCCTCGTCTCCATCACTGTACAGAAGGAAGGCTTTTTTTAATTTTAATTTCTAGCATGAAAACAATGCCATTGCTTTCCTGGCTTCACCTGCCAAACAAGCCCCCAGCCGCACACGGCGACAGATGGCCTCACATCACTGCTGAATGTCTGATCCTGGGAGGGCAGAGCGTGCATGTATATGTATGTGTGTGTGTGTGAAACCAAGAGGATGCGGGGCGTCTCCCATTCGTCATGCATGTAATGTGTGCTGGTCCCAGGTGAATGCGCTCACTCTCGACCCACCCTGATGCCGGGCTGCCCGCTGGCCCTGGAGATCAGTGGATGAATGGCTTTCCCTCCACATCTGTACACTCCCACCAGACACGCAGGTGTAATTGAGTCCCTGGCTGGTGTGAGCGAGCGAAGGGCCAGAGTATCCATCCTCCTTATTACCATCCTGCTGCAGCTTTACAATGCTCTCTGGCTGTCTGTGATGAGGGCAGAAAGCAAATGAAGGGGACATGGAGGGAGGGGGGCACTTTAATGGCTTGTTCCGGTAGCAGAGTTTTCACATGATCGGAGCCACGCAACTCAAACACCATCTGCTCCGTGTTTTAAACACATTTCCCTGAAACGAGATATATTTACAGGGCCAAAAACAAACTATTTAAGACTAACTGTATTTTATTAGTAGCTTAAAATAAAAACTAATCTGTGCACCCATTTGGCAACAAGTGTTTAAACACCTGCTTATTAATATTTGTGGGTTTTTTTCCCCTAAAAGCCAGTTTGGCATTGTAACTTTGAAAAAAAGGTGCAGACATTTAATTCAACCACAACCAGACAACTGAAAACAATCTGATCCTGTGGATTTAAATTCAGGGTTGTCGATGATAGTTTATGCACAACTCATTGAATAACTCATCTCAATTTAAGTTTTTATTGATAACAAACTTAATTTTGATGCTTTTCAAATAAAGGTTTCAAAACGTACTGTAAAAAAAAACTAGACAAAATGCTACAAAGCAAATAAGAATAAAAATTCTAAATGAACAAAATAATATGGTTATAACTATTTTAATCTTTATTTTAATAGATTGTGTTGAAACTGATCTGAAGCATGTGAAGAAGCTCTGCACAACTTCCTCAAGAGGCTGATTTTAACAAATGATTGGAACAATTTTATTTACCTGAGTGAAGATTAGTTCACAATATTTTCAGTGTTTTTACTCTGTACTGTACTCCTAAATCTATTAAATAAAGACAGAAATGTATAGTTTACTCCCTAGTTGTGTTTCTTATCAACAATTTCTTTCTTTCTTTCTTTCTTTCTTTCTTTCTTTCTTTCTTTCTTTATTTATTTATTTATTTATTTATTTATTACTCCTCTTGTCCAGTCTGGTGTGTGTTTTTCTTTTTTTTTTTCCATTTAAACTAGGTAGATGTTTTTTTTCTTCCCTGTAATGGTTGAACAGTTTCTTAACATCTTTAGAGGAACATAAATATCTGAAAAAAAAAACATAGCTGCAAGAAAAGCATTTTTTTTTTCTCCCCTGGCTCATTAAGTTGGACATGTAAAGGGGTGCAGCTTCCAACAAACTGCAGCACCTCCAGCATGTCATAAAGTCTGTAAGCTTAACTAAAATAACTCTATTAACTGAGCTCTGTACCTATTTTACCAACATACTGAGGCAGAAATGGTGATGAACTGCAACAAAAATTGAGATAAGACTAGATTCTTGGGGGAAAATAAGGCATTTTTAAAGCTGAGTCAATAAACAATGTGTGACCAACATGTGCATCTTTTTATTTACTGTTTCACTCTGTAATAGTCCTGTTTTAAATTATTTAAATGTGTCTTTTAATCACTGACTTTAAAAATATATTATTATTATTTATATATTGGTGTTCTATTGCAGCTATATTGCTGAGACTCAGGAGCCCAGCTTCACTTTCCCTTCTGTCCCACAGCAACTTTGAGGCTCGCACTTTCTACTCTTACGCCCTCCAGAGGCTGCCGGGTGTCGTGCGCTCAGGCAAGCCCACAGTGGTCCACACAGAGATCTGCACCAACAGCACAGAGAAGTCTTGGAGAACATTTAACCGGTAAGAACAGGACACACTTAGCTGACGCTCATTGTCTGCAGGTATTATTCCCTTTGTGACTGTGTTTGCCTGCAGGTCCTGTGTGTATATGGCAGACCTGGAGTCAGCTCTGCACTATTCCCTACGTATGGAGCTGGCTGCTCATGACATTATCAGAGGAGATGCCCTGAATGCACTCAACAAATACGTCGCTGTGTTGTCAAAGGTAGTCCACATGCACGCAGTGCACACAAACTATAATCATATTCAGAAGTACAGTGCAAAGAAGTGCTGGTTTACTTTCAAAAACTAAAACAAAGTCACCTGTGCATAAAGCGTTTATCGATAAATCAGCAAGACAAAGACACATTAGAACATCTGCATTACAAAATAAAAGCACAGTTATCAGGAGCATTGTCTAGAGCAGGGGTCTGCAACCTGTGGCTCTGGAGCCACATGTGGCTCTTTGGACCCTCTGCAACGGCTCTGTCAAGCTTTGACCAAAACTAACATAAAACTTAATTTTATTGGTTGCTATTCAAACAACAAAGAAGGTCATCCGGTAGTTTTAGATGCTTTCCTGCCATTTCTTTTGCAAATATGTGAATACTGGAACAAGTACAAGGAGTAAAACATACCCACTTTAACTTTATGCTTTATTTCTATAACTAATTAATTTTTCCATAATAAAAAATTACCTAGGTCTGCATAATTCATAGTTTTTATTAATTAAAAATCCCTCTCTTTAAAAGAATCTGGTATTTTCATTTGTCTTAAATTGTAAAAATATAAATGATTATTTGTATCATTATGATGTGGTCATAATATATATTTGTGGTCACTAGTGGCCACAAAAGCCCCCTCTAAAAAACCTAAAGTGGCCCATGGGTCACCAGTTGATAACCACAGCTGTAGCAGGTTGATGCGGCTCTAAACACTTTTAATTTAGTGAAAGAAGGCGTAAAATGGCTCTTTTGACCGTAAAGGTTGCAGACCCCTGGTCTAGAAGTATTAAAAATCAACTTGTAAGAAAATAGCAAACTGCTATAAATATTTCCCAGAATTTTTTTATCGTAACTAAAAGATTGTTAGATATTGTTGTTGTTGTTGTTGTTTGTTTTTTCAGTTGAGGCGGCCGTCTATATTGAAGCGCATTCTGTCCAAAAGTAACACAGAGACTGTACAGTATTACACGTTTTCATAACATCCAGGCTCGATTACTGCAATGGGCTTCTGTTTGGAATCAGTCAGACCTCCATTGCACATTTACAACTGGTTCAAATGCTGCAGCCCGATTTTTAACCTGTGCAGGCGAAAGAGAGTGCATTAGTCCAGTTCTGGCCTCCCTGCACTGGCTCCCAGTTCACTTTTGAATTCAGTTCAAAATCCTTCTGTATGTGTCACGAATGGGATCTCGTAACAGTTCTGTTCCCTCCTACGTCACTGATCTGCTGCAGCCATATGTCACAGCGTTCTCTGAGGTCAGCAGACCAGATGCTTCTATTGGTTCCAGGAACCAGTTTTAAGCTCAGAGGTGACAGGGCCTTCCCTGTTGCTGGTCCAAGACTGTGGAACGAGTTACCACTGCATGTCAGGCAGGTTCCACTCTCACTGTTTTTAAGTCTCGCTTAAAAACCCACTTTTATTCCATGTCTTTAGACACTGCATGATTTGGTTTTAACCTGTCTGTATTCTGCAATGTTAGCCAGTTAGTATCTTCTTCCATTTGGATCTATGGACTTTTTACTCTGTGGTTTGCTTCTTTGTTTTTGCTGTACAACACTTTGGTTTGTCTTGTTGCTGGATTAAGTGCTCTATAAATAAAATGGTATGGTATGGTATTGTATGGTATGGTATGGTATGGTATGGTATGGGGTATAGAAATGTGCAGTGACTGCTGCTCACCACTAGATGGAGGGTGAGACAGCAGAATGTTTGTTTTGTCTGTCTGGATCTTTAGAAGAGCCAGTGGAGAGTTCTGCAGATGTAACTCTTTGGTCCAACACTCAGTTTGTAATGCTTCAACATAAACAACTCTGTTGACGCTGTTGAAAACAGAAGTATTAGTCACTGGGGGGGGAAAGAAGCATGGCGTCTGTTTTTGTTGACCCTGTGGATGCTGGGTCCCAGTGGGAGTGGAGCAGAGCTGCCAGCCACGTGCAGCTCACAGACTGGTCACTCATAAACCCTCTGAGCTGCACCAGCTCCTTCTCATGTTCATATTGGCCAAGAACGTGTTTTTGTTTTGATAGATGTGGTTTGAAAAGCATCCAGATTTGTTCTCTTTATGCTTATTTTCTGCTTTCTGGAGAGAAAAAAAAATCTACTGAATATGTATTAGTCCAAACATTTAATATATATAATTTTTACTTTCAACACTCTTCTCACAGTAATACACCTGCCATTTGTTGCTTTCTTTCTCCTCTTGTCACACGCTCAGTTTGTCACTCCTCCGTGTGTGTGTGTTTGTCTGTGTGTGTGCATGTGCCCCAGGTGAACATGTTGCGATGATGATGCCTGACCTGCTAGCCGTGTCCATACTGGCTACACACCAGGCTGTTTCACTGTCTGCCACCAATCACTCTGATTATCTCACCCTCTCCAGGGAGGCGTCACAGTAAAGCCACTCTGTGTGCGAGGGGGTCGGGGGGTTGTGGGGGGGAGCAGAGCACTGTGGCCTCCCATTAGCTCTGGTTTGTTTAGTCAATAGCCGAGAGTCCCAGTGGTATTTTTAGCCTGTCCCCTACCAGAATGGACGAGCCGCAGCTCAGCAGGACGTTGTCTCGCTGACGAGACTTTCTTTACATCAGACCACAACTTCCTGCCGTCCTCCTCGACTTCTCCTTCTCCTTGAGAGGCTAAAGGTTTTCAGGCCGTCAGCTCGTGAGGAGCTTGAAAACATCAAGTGTCGTGAAACAAAAGTGTCTGAACATGTGGCATCGCTGTTCGTTTCCCCAGACAGGAAGATTCTTTAAAAAGTTACTACAGACGTGATTGTTTCAGATGCACGTAAAAGGCTTTCAGAGATTTTCTTTTAGGTTTCTGACTCATCTGGAAGTAAATTTACTTTTTTTTTTTTTTTGTCATCTGTACTCAGCGTACAAAAGTATTAACTTTTTTTAAATAGTCTATTCTATTAAATTACATTTTTCATGTGCTTCACAAACTAAAGACTATCAGACACAGTGCTCCGAGCATGGACAGCTGTTTTAGTTTAGATCAAGCTAAAAGGCCTGCTTTCGTTTGTGATTATGGATTATTGTGTATACATATACTGTATACCAATAAGAAATAGAATTATGTAAAAAAAACATTTGAGTTATAAAACGCAAAAAGTATTGTACAATAAACGAGGATTTACTAACAAATGACCTCATCCTCAGCACAAACGTATATATATATATATACTGTATATATATATATATATATATTTATATATATACATATATATATATATATATATATATATATATAT
>JBBPBX010025079.1:25879-39173 GCA_038048925.1 Garcialebias charrua | reverse complement strand
ATGGTGACTTTTCATCCTCAGAAAGGTTTGTAATGTTTGGTGGAAAACATTTAGAAGTCATTGATGTGAAGACCACATGAAAGGTTAATTCTCCCAGTAATATCATGTTTTACAGCCGAGGCAATGAGAAAGATGAGGGTGCCTCTGTCCTTCACTGCGGAGGAATTCTGTGAAGCCTTACGACGCGAATTTCCAATGATTGGAACGACTGATTTCAGTTTGGCCAGGGTTGACGGACAAAGGAGAATTCACGTCCTACGTGTCTCTCCAATGACACCATCTCTGATCAAGTCGAGCAATGAGCTGAACAGATCAGCGTTATATATTCTCCCAAAGGTAATGTTGTCAGGCTCCCTTAAAGGGATCGACTATTCATTATAACATTAGACTTTATTTGATTCACATGTATTTAAAGGGTAATCTGAATGTTAATCTTGGGCAATATCTGACAATTTAAATTAAACCAGAGACCTAATGTTGTAAAAACATTTGTATCCTTTCAATAGTAATGGTTGTCATACTCCGTATTTTTTATGCCTTAGTTTACACAGTGTTGTAGTGTTTTCCCTGTGTTCTATGCTCAGCTGCCCCGCCTACACACACCTGCTTCCCCTTGTGTTTCTCCCAGGTGTTCGTTGTTTGTAATCTTGAACTAATCTAGGTCTTGTACTCCTGACAGGAAAATCTTGGAAATCAGGGAGGTAATCAGCTGGAAGAGCACAGGGTAACGACGTGGTTAAGTTGCAGCCACTATGTGCCATATATGTTAATTAGCTAAAAGTTATAGTGATTTTAACCTGGTTACCACAACAGCACGTATGTCAAGGACAGAAAGCCAGATGTGGCAGTGGAAGCATTGAAAGCAATTTTAAGATAAAAAGTAATGAACAACAATAAATAAAAAATCACAAAGAAAAAATATGAAACGATTATTGAAATTAATGGTCGACTATGTCAATAACCGATTATTCGTCTACTAATCGTGTCAGTCGTAGTTGCGAATTAGTTTTCATGTTAAAATAAACGGGAATGCTATCCATGCACAGTTGACTTTGGTAAATAATCAATATTGATGTACTACTACTACTATTAGTACTTCAAATGTGCTAGCTTAATTTATATTGTAGAAATTTATGAAATTTGCAACAAAGTTAAAAGAGCATATTTTAGATTGTATACATATGTATGTATGTATAATTTACACTGTTGACATTTAAAGAGGGAAACACATTGTAATCCTTACAAGATTGTTCATTGTCTTCTTAGGACAACCAGGTTCTCAACGAGGAACAATGTGACCTGAACCCTACAGCCAGTCACCAGCCAGGTCACTTTGATGAATCCATCAGTGACAATGAGTAAGTGTCAGAGATATGATTATAAGGTGAACAATTAGGGATGCAAACTATTAATCAACTTACGCTTAATTGTTGAATAATTGTTTATTTCGTTAAAATTTCTTCCTTTCGATTATTTGTAAACATACATTTAAATATTGTGTTAGTGTACTTTGCTCGTCAATTGGAGAAGATGCTACAAAATAAACACGTCAGAAAACAAACCCAACAGAGGAGTGTATAAAAAAAATAGTCATTAGCAATATTAGCCAGTATTTTTCAAATCACTTTAGTAAATGTTTAATGTTAGCATTTAGCCAACATCAAATTCTGGTTTCCCTTATAAAAATCAACAATAGAAAATGACTGCTGCCGGTCCGCAGAAACACAGTTAGATACGCCCCACTCCCCCGATTTAAATGCAGTATTGTCGTGGTGAAGAGAGAGCTGAGTCAAAAGGCAAAGCTCTCAATTTACCGATCGATCTACGTTCCCACCCTCATCTATGGTCATGAGCTTTGGGTTATGACCGAAAGAACGAGATCTCGGATACAAGCGGCTGAAATGAGTTTTCTCCGCAGGGTGTCTGGACTCTCCCTTAGAGATAGGGTGAGAAGCTCAGTCATCCGGGAGGGACTCGGAGTAGAGCCGCTGCTTCTCCACATCGAGAGGAGCCAGTTGAGGTGGCTCGGGCATCTGGTTAGGATGCCTCCTGGACGCCTCCCTGGTGAGGTGTTCCGGGCATGTCCCACCGGGAGGAGACCCAGAGGAAGACCCAGGACACGCTGGAGGGACTATGTTTCTCGGCTGGCCTGGGAACGCCTTGGGATTCCCCCAGAGGAGCTGCTCCAAGTGGCTGGGGAGAGGGAAGTCTGGGCCTCCCTACTTAGGCTGCTACCCCCGCGACCCGACCCCGGATAAGCGGACGAAAATGGATGGATGGATGGATGGATGTAAAATAATCAGCTTCTTATGATTACATCAAGATGAATAATGAATGAATGAATTTGTTGAATAATCCTCTTTCTCTCACTGGATCTGTGTCAAATCCTAAAAAATAAGCACAGCTCACATCCTGAGTAAAGTTTAGGCTAGGTTTAGGGTAAAATCGGTAAATGAAAATTATGGTCATAATTTTTTTTTTTATTGATTTATTGACTATCGCGACAGGCGTAGTAGACTGGTAAATAGAGAGCTTCTTCGCCTCTGGCTTCACCACAGCAGACCGGTGCAGGACCCGCATCACTGCAGATGCAGCACCAAGCCGCCTGTTGATCTCCCGCTCCATTCTTCCCTCATTTGTGAACAAAACCCAGACATATTTCAGCCATCTTTAAGCACAACACGTAATTATGTTCTCATTAGAACTGTTGCTGAAGGATCTGGGGCCTCATGTACAAAGACTTGCGTGGACTTCTTACTGAAAAGTGACGTACGGTCAAATCCAGAAAACGGCGTACGCACACAAAAATCCAGATGTATCAAACTGTGCGTACGCCGGAATCCACGCACATTCCTTTTGTACATCACAATCAACGTGGAATTGAGCGCACATGAGAGTGGCCGACTCCACTTTTGACACGCCTCCATATAAATATGCAAATTCATTTAAATATGCCCTGCACGAGAGGAATGTCGTCATTGCTCTATTGCAAATCATGTCGAAACGTGGAAAAAAGAGGAACTTCACGGACTGTGGACTGGAGACACTTCTGAGTGAGGTAGAGAGGCACGGAAAAAGGTTTTGTTTGGCACGCGTAGGCAAGCACTTTTAAACGAGAAGTTGACCACGCAATAACAACATGCCTAGATAGGTCACTGGGTAGCGCGTTCGCCTTCCGTCCCAAACCTCATGAGTTCAATTTCCACATGATACAACATTTTTTTTAATTTTTATATTCATTCCAGATTTAAAGAACACAAGAAAACTATTTAGAAAAAACAACAAGAAATGCAACAATACATGAAATGAAAGGAAGCAGAGGATTTCTTGTGTTTTTTTAAACAAAATAGTTTTCTTGTGTTCTTTAAATCTGGAATGAATAAAAAAAAAGAAAACGTTGTTTTCATTTAAATATACCCTGCAACAGAGGAACGTCGTCTTGTCCCATCATGCATCACGTTCTTCAACTGCTAAAACAGCTAAAAATGAACAAAAAACAAGAATTTAAGCTGTGCAAAACTATTCAGTCTTTCTGTTTTTTATATTTCTTGCAGGTTATATTCTAATTGCGTCCATGTGGATGTAATAATTGTTAATCATGTGTGTTTGGTGTGAACAATGATGATTTTCACATCATGAACAGTTTCTCAGAATAACCTCTAAGTGTCGCCAATGGAACCAAAACCACAGAAACGTGCGTACGCCAACCTTGGAGCTGGCTTGGGGCTGCGCACATTTCCACGTTCAGTTCTGTTTTGATACATACAGAGTTTTGCGTGGAAAATGGCGTACGCAAGGTTTTTGTGCGTACGCACCGTTTATACATGAGGCCATGTCTGGTCACATGATATGGAGGGCACTCCATCAATGTGAGAGCTTGGCACAAATGCAGATATTATGCGTTTCCTTACATTGTTTTTCCTGCTATGTACTTATTTTTATAGATTTGCTGATGGACTGAACACCTTTGGTCTCCTTGACCTTGTTCGAAGACACGCCAGTGTTTTCAGGGAAGTATTCACTTCCTTGCCAAGACCACTGATGGCAGAAGACCTGAAGAAACTCTTTGTGCCAGAACAAGCAACACCTGGAAGCAACCAATGGCATGTTGAAAAGAGAATTGAAGGATTCTGGAAAGATTTCCTGGTTGAAGTGCAAGGTAGTTTTAAAGGATTCATACAAAATTCAACGTGTAATATTCCTACAAACTCAATAACCATTTCTTTTGTTGAATTTACAGAAGGGGAACAGCGAATAACACTCGAGAAGATTTTGGTTTTTGCATCGGGCGCAGAAAAAATACCACTTCTTGGCTTCTCTACACAGCCAGTCCTAGCTTTCAACCATGACCAGGGCAGATTGTTTCCTGAGGCAAACACCTGCCTGGTTACTCTAAAGCTTCCTGTCCACAACACTTATAAAGACTTTACCAAGTTCATGGTGGAAGGGATCATTCAGTCTCACACTTTTGGAGTTGCCTAGTTTGTTTTATATAGATGTGCTGGGAGTGTTAAAAGGATCGGCGATTATGAGACACTAGTTTTGTTTTTTTGGTATACATTCATTTTAACTGTAAAATGACTGTAAAAATACTGTAGGCTCTTTAGTTTTTATAATTTTTAAACTAAAAGTAAAGTGAGAAAATACACGGACGGGACCATTGGATTTACACGCAAACGTAAGGTGTAAATTAGGATGTTTGCACTACTTCTCATATTTGCACTAATGTTTGTATTACATCACTGCCTATAGTCTGTTTACATTCAATGTTTACATTTATTACTACTGCTTATACTACATTTACACTACTTTTATAACTACACCACTGCTGATGCATATACAGTATTCTCTGACCAGCCTTATTTAAGGATGCCCAATGTGCCTTACTGCATATGCCACTTTTGCCTCTATACCAACATCAACTACTACCTCATACATATACTGTGTACTGTACAGTAACTCATATGCTGCTTTTCCACTTTGCAAATGTCAATGCTAGAACCTTTAGTCTATTTTATAGTTATACTTTTTTATACTAGTATGCAAGAACTCAAGACAGTATTATGTTCATTAAATGTTTAGTGTTTTAGTTTTTAGTTTTAGAGTTGGTGAAAATCTTCATACTTTTATACCACTATGCAAAAACTCAGGACTCAGTGTTACAGTTTTACTATTTTAGGCTTATGTCTATTATATGTTTAAGTGTTTTACAGTTTGACTATATGTTTATAAATATATATAAATTTATATATATATATTTATATATGTATATGTTATTATTACTTTGCATATATAACTATGTGACGTTACATTTTTTAACTGTTGAATAAAAACATTTTGAAGATTCTTTGAATTATCTTTATTACTTTACATATAAGGCGTTGGTCAGAAATAGGAGGCGATTATTTGTGACACTAGTTTTTTTTTTGTATACATTTATTTAAACTGTAAAAAGACTAAAAATACTGTAGGCTCTTTAGTTTTTATAATTTTTAAACTAAAAGTAAAGTGGGAAAATACACGGACGGCCATTGTACGGCCATTGTATTTACACGCAAACATAAGGTGTAAATTATGATGTGACTATATGTTTATATATATAAATATATGTATGTATGTATATTATTACTTTACATATCTAACTATGTGATGTTACATTTTTTCACATTACAATAGTATAAACACATTTTACACTTATATTACTTTACATATAAGCCGTTGGTCAGAAATAGTAAACAGAAACAGGTTAAACACTTATTAGATTTATTAATAACTTCATTAAACAGTAAAAGAAACATCGTGATAAAATATAAACAGAAATGTAGTTTCTCCGTCTGTTTACATTCTGTTAAAGTGCTTTAGCCCTGGACCTTGGAATCACCCCTCTGTTTTGCAGAAACAGGTTAATTAAACACTTATTAGATTTATTAATAACTTCATTAAACAGTAAAAGAAACATCATGATAAAATATAAGCAGAAATGTAGTTTCTCCGTCTGTTTACATCTCTGTTAAAGTGCTTTAGCCCTGGACCTTGGAATCACCCCTCTGTTTTGCAGAAACAGGTTAATTAAACACTTATTAGATTTATTAATAACTTCATTAAACAGTAAAAGAAACATCGTGATAAAATATAAGCAGAAATGTAGTTTCTCCGTCTGTTTACATCTCTGTTAAAGTGCTTTAGCCCTGGACCTTGGAATCACCCCTCTGTTTTGCTGAAGTGGTTTAGCCCTGGACCTGACAGCCAATGAGAAGAGACGCGAAAATAGTGAAGTCAGGAAGTGAAGTTACCCAAGAGGGACATAAACAAAAGAATTTGCGCCTAAAAGAAGGCGCAAACAACGCGTTCTTTTACACGTTCTTTTACACGTTGATAACGCGTCAAATGCGTGTGAAATTTCGAGGCGTCAATGACACGTAATTAACGCGTCTTTGACGCGTTGTTTACACGTTGTTTACACGTCGTTTACGCGTCATTTTTCGAGGCGAATTTGACGCGTAATTGACGTGTAAACAACACGTTGTTAACGCGTTGTTTACACGTCATTAACGTGTCGATGTAACATGTAATTTTCACGTGAAAATGACCCAGCTGGCCTTCCATACACACTCATGCCCCACTCAGCACGCTGTGTGTGCAGCATGCACAGAATACAGCTGATTATTGCACATTGAGCATCATCCAAGTCGCAGTGCACCTGCAGGGTTCCACCCATCACTGCTGCAGAGGCCAGAGTTGGAGGAGCACACTGACTTTTTTTAATTTTTATTTATTTATTTAAACAAACAGAACTACAGAACACTACAAAAATATATACAAACTCTCGTGAAGGATATCATAACTACAGTACAATCTAAGCTAGGGGGCGGTTTACAAAATGATGAAAGTTGAGAAATATACATATCAAAATACAATAAATGAAAAAGTACACAAAGGAGCAGGACAATATTAGAAACTTAAAACAGCAAGTTTTTAGATAACTGTTGTGAGATGGTTCTAGCAGTTTTCCAGTTTTTTTATCTACTTAATGAAGAATAGTAGGACTTGAATTTGTTCATGAAACATGGGAAGGAGGGCTTATTATCCCTCCACTTACTACAATCAAGTTTAAAGAAACTGGGTTCTTTTAGAGTCAATAACTCAATGCTTTTAATGTTTTAATCTGCTTTTATTGAAGGTATCTTAACGTTTTGTAACATCTGTTGGTTTGGCAATGCTACAGCGGCTCAGAAGAAATCATTGAGAAGTATGGTAACTACAGCCAGCAAACTGTTAGGGACCACTCTACCAAGTATGGAAAAGATATACATGGACAGAGTTATGAGGAAGGCAAACAAGATTATAGCAGACAACACACATCCCCTAAGATCCTCATTTGAGTTGCTTCCTTCAGGGCGAAGGTATGGCCTTCCTTTATTCTCAAGAAACAGAACAAAAATTTATTTCATACCACAAGCAATTAAATCATTAAATAATACAAACGTATCATGAATTACCGAGCTTAAACGTATTTGCTGTAATGATGGATGTTAATGTCATGTTTGTAGTATGTCCTTTATGTCAATGCCTGCTGACAATGTTGCAAACTAATTTCCCTACGGGGACAAATCTATCTATCTATCTATCTATCTATCTATCTATCTATCTATATCTATCTATCTATATCTATCAATCTATCTATATCTATCAATCTATCTATATCTATCAATCTATCTATATCTATCAATCTATCTATATCTATCTATCAATCTATCTATATCTATCAATCTATCTATATCTATCAATCTATCTATATCTATCTATCTATCTATCTTATCTATCTATCTATCTATCTATCTATCTATCTATCTATCTATCTATCTATCTATCTATCTATCTATCTATCTATCTATCTATCTATCTATCTATCTATCTATCTATCTATCTATCTATCTATCTATCTATCTATCTATCTATCTATCTATCTATCTATCTATCTATCTATCTATCTATCTATCTATCTATCTATCTATCTATCTATCTATCTATCTATCTATCTATCTATCTATCTATCATCTATCTATCTATCTATCTATCTATCTATCTATCTATCTATCTATCTATCTATCTATCTATCTATCTATCTATCTATCTATCTATCTATCTATCTATCTATCTATCTATCTATCTATCTATCTATCTATCTATCTATCTATCTATCTATCTATCTATCTATCTATCTATCTATCTATCTATCTATCTATCTATCTATCTATCTATCTATCTATCTATCTATCTATCTATCTATCTATCTATCTATCTATCTATCTATCTATCTATCTATCTATCTATCTATCTATCTATCTATCTATCTATCTATCTATCTATCATCTATCTATCTATCTATCTATCATCTATCTATCTATCTATCTATCTATCTATCTATCTATCTATCATCTATCTATCTATCTATCTATCTATCTATCTATCTATCTATCTATCTATCTATCTCATCTATATCTATCTATCTATCTATCTATCTATCTATATCTATCAATCAATCTATCTATCTATATCTATCATCTATCTATCTATCTATCTATATCTATCATCTATCTATCTATCTATCTATATCTATCATCTATCTATCTATCTATCTATCTATCTATAATGAATGTGGTACTTTGCTATAAGGACGATGGCATCAGAGTAAGCTGAGCTTAAGCTGTCTACATAAAATAAAATGGCATCAATATCAAATGAAGGAATGTTGAGTTTTAGATTAATCCAGTTTGTGATGTCAGTCCAAAAACTTTGAGAATATTGACATGAAAAAAACAAATGCTCAAGGGATTCATCTTCGGATTTACAAAACTCACACAGATCAACCTCAAATTTACATCTTCTGTGCAGAACCATGGCCACGGGATAAATCTTATTTATTATTTTAAAATGGTTTTCTTTTCACTTTAGGAGATACTGGCCATTTGACAAATTTAGAGTGAGCAGAAGTCACCATGACTTTTTGACACACTGACTTTTTGTCCCCCCTTGTTGTCTCCTGCAGGTCTAATAGAGATCTCCACTGTGGACCGAGGGGTGATCAGCCTGTTCGGGGTGAAGAGTGAGCTGTTTGTCGCAATGAACAGCCGAGGAAGGTTATACGGAACGGTAGGTTCCTGTCACACATCCTGCTGACTGGAAGTTCAGCCACTTTTATACAGGATGCTTTGTTATTAATATGCTCTGATGATAGGAGGGGGGAGCTCTGATCTATTAAAAGTCAAACTTCTGCTCTTTAGAACATATTGATCATCTCAGTCTAATGTTAGTCTGACGCCCAATATAACAGTGCAAACATTGTGCAGCATTATTTGCTTTCCTATCATAATAAAACTTAAAAACTAACTTACTGAATCAAGTCTGATCCCCTTAAAACTCAGAGCGTGTGTTTGCTCCCGAGTAAAACAGTTCGGTAACGGTTAAAAACTGTTCATTTGTTGTTTTTATTTGATTTGATCCAACAGAAATCGAAGCGCCTAAGAGCAGTGAAACTAATATGTTTTGATTCCAAATTAATAATTTAGGTTATATATGTTGGAATAGCCAAAACATATAGTTTTAAACTGCCTAACAATGTTCGTCAGGTCCTCTGGACGGATTCTTTATCGAAACGTTTCATCTTTTATCCAAAAAACTTCTTCAGTCTGAAACCCTGCAAGAAACTCAGTCTTATAAATAGCACCTTCATAGTGGATCAACCAGTTTGATGCTGACAGCCAGAACTAGTTGTTCACATGCAATAAAAAAAAATTCTGGCTGTCAGCAGCAAACTGGTTGATCCAAGGTACTATTTATAAGACTGGTTTTCTTGCAGGGTTTCAGACTGAAGAAGTCTTCTGGATAAAAGATGAAACGTTTCGATAAAGAATCCGTCCAGAGGACCTGACTAAACCGTGTTAAATTTTTCTACCTGGACTATTGAGCATAGTTTTAAACTGCCTTTTTTCCCCACAATTGTTCTATACTGTAGTTTTTATACAAAGTATTTATACAGTGTAAAGTTCAACAATTCTACTTTTATATAATCATAAACAATACAAATCAAAGCCATTGAAGGACATACTGTCCTTTATGCCAAATTTTTACACTAAAATCAGCTTATGTCGAGAAATGACTGAGTTGGGGCCATTTTTGTCAAACCTTGGAAATGTCCAATGTAACCTCACGTGATATTGCAATATGTCACGTTGACAAAATAATGCTGGGAACAGCCATCAGGAACTACCATGTTCAGATTTAGCTCAATATTTGTAAAAGTGGCTGAGTTATACAGTAGTCAGTTTTGTGTTGGATGATGTCAGTTAGTTGTGGTGACCAACTTAAACTGGACTGATTATAAATAATACAAACAAAAATTATTTGCTAATGATTACATCTTGAAAGATTCATTAAAGTCCGTCCTTCGGTTCAAGGACGGACTCCAACGTTTAATGCTAACACTTTAAGCAAAGACCACACACATTGAGTTTGACTCAGCTTCAACCACACTAAATTTAGGCATGGTATCTAAAATGAACTTTGTGTTTCCAAAAGCCAGACACACTCAATTAACAGAGGCTTTAAAGGAAGAGAAAATCCCTAATTAATAAAGAAAATGATCTTTTTAAACATGTACAGTATGATGATTGGATATGTAATGATTTAAAGAATGAACACTTTACACCAGAGAGAAAAATGTCTACTCAGTTTTTACTAAGGTTATTTGTGATAAGATACACCATCAGTTAGGACAGGGTAAAACAAACTCAAGTGTTGAAAATCATCACCATCATCATTGGTCTTTAGGCTGCGGGCGATAAATACAGTCACTTGGGCCTTTCGCAATAAACAATAAATCAGTTAATCGCATGATGAATGAAAATTATCGACCTAATTTTGATTTATTGGCTTTATTGTTTCTTCATGTCTTTCACTTTCTGCTGAAGACACTGGATGAGGAAAAAAGCTAAACTCCAGTGCTCTTCACTGAACCCTCCCTTTCTCTTTAAAATCTGTTTTAACCGTCAAAAATCACATTTTGGATCGTTAAAATTAGCTAAACTGAGAAGCTAAGGCCGACCTCGGGGAAAAAAACCTCCGTCTTGTCGAAGCTCCAAAATTCACGGTTGAATCCCGTGCCTTCATGTAAAAATTTTGTTTTCTCTGCAAAAAGAAGCTGAGAACTTGTTAACAGATTTTTTTATTATTAAAAGCTTTGTGAGAAAAATGCTATGCTAAAGAACTCAAACCATACCAAGCATCCACCATTTCGAGAACCGAAAAAAAAAAGGAGACAGCCTATGTCACGTCAAGGGGCCTCCCTCCCATTTTTCTTAAAGAGACACGCTGCTCGCTCCTTCACTGTCCATCCTTCAGTTGAAACAGTCTTATACAGGTAGTCCTCAACTTACGACGTAGATCCGTTCCTGTGCGGCGGCGTAAACCGATTTTCTACGTAAGTCGGAACATACGTACATACGGCACCATATACATGTGCAGTACTGTATTACCAAGCACTTAGCCTATCCTAACACAGTACCCTACATAATTATCAAAAACACATATGTTTGGGAGCCATAATGAAGGGAAAAAAGAGTTAATGGCCTACTGGGATGTTGGTGACGCTGTCCTCCTCGGTCCATCCGCCGTATTCCGTATTCCGTTTACAACGTAAAACCGCATTCACAGTACAGTACAGTATTCCTCCACTGCTGCACTGCGTACAGTACAATACTGTTTTCTTCCGCCGCTGCGTCACAACGTTTATGACGTAAAACTGTGTAACTCGAAATAAGGCTTTTCATAGTAAATGGGAGATGCGTTGTAACCACGAAACGTCGTAACTCGAGACCATCGTAACCCGAGGACTACCTGTACTGCCATCCAGTGGTCAAAGAAAGTACTACACAAAAAAATTAACCAACGTTAAAACCTGATCCCCACACTTAAGAAACCACCTACTGTTAAAGGGGACCACATATAGGTCTTTAAAATTTTTATGTTATGTCTGTGTGCTATCTTGACAATATTAATTCATTTTAATACACAAAATAATTCTTAGATAATTAATTATACCCTTTTTAATTCTGCCATTTTTAACTTTCGTTTTGAACGACCGGTTTCTGATACAAGTTCTGAAGTCCACGCCCTTCAACGATCTGTTTACGCCCTCTGTAACAGCCAGTATCTGTAATGTGTTGTTGTTTTAAAATTAGCTCTTTTTTTATTACTCATTTGACTTACTGTTAGTGCTAGCTTAAGATAACTTACCGAAACCCGTCTGAGCGCGCCACAATTTGCTGCTCCTTTTAGCATTAGACCACCCGAATCCGATGCTAATGTTAGCTTGTTCCTCTTCCGGTGTTCGCCAGCTCCGCTCGTTGCACGCGGAGATTTTGGGAGTTATCGCTGTTCCAGTCAAGACACACACAAAGTTCACCAAGTGTCTCCCGTAAATTAATCCGTAAGGAGAAGGTCCTCGCTGCTGCGAGGCAGCAGCGAGGCTGTACAGTTGAAGCTCCGCTCCATCGCGCCAGAAGAGGGTCCCAATGCCGCCGGTCCCTACGCCGGGGGTCCGCTCGTTTAATTTTTTATCATGAAAAACAACAGTCATGTGTTTAATACAGAAGTGGGTTGAGCCTAACCAGGGGTTGCTAGGTGAGGGGCTGGACTCATGTTGGGGTGGGTTGTGGCAGATTGGCTGCGGTTTGTGACGTCACAAACCGCAGGAAGTGAGAAACGAACCGTTTTTATCACAGACAAATAAATCTACTTAGAGTAAATAAACCACTGGGTGCATTTCTTTGGGACTGTTTTTTTATGAAGTACATACCCAAAGTTGAGGAAAAAAAAAACATTAAAAAGTGAATTTTGCATGTGTGGTCCCCTTTAAGGTGTGATTTGTCAATCTACATAGGTATGTGTGTATCTTATCTCAGCCTTTAAAACCTGATCTCCACACTCTGCTCTTTGAATTGAGAAAGCTCCTCGGATGAAGAGCGAAACGTCTTCTGTGACAAATAAAGTCCAGTTTTTGTATTGAACGTTTTTTGATTTTATCATGTCCCGGATGACTGAGAATCTTCACCAGCTTAACCAACGTTTCTTCTTAAAATTATTGTCAAATTTCAAACAATATTATCGTTTATCACAATAATTTCTGAGACAACTAATCACCCAGCAAAATTAGTTATCGTGACAGGCCTATAGTCACTCGTAATGTCATCAACTATATGTATTGGATCGTTTGATTTATGATCTGCAATGTTTT
>JBBPBX010025079.1:0-20788 GCA_038048925.1 Garcialebias charrua | reverse complement strand
CTCATTTATTTTTCAACTTGATATGCTCACAAGTTGGATGAATGGATTGATGGAGGGTATTTCCAGTTTCCCTCTTTGCTCCGTGACAGTGAATAAAAATCCATTTTATAAAAAAGCCCAATGGAACAGATGGGTTTAAATTCTACGTTTAAAAGTATCCAGATTCTGGACTCTTCAGATCCACTGGCAGGCTGTTCCACAGTCCCTGTGCACCAAATAAAAATAGAGCCTCCAAAAGTTCTTGTTCTGCTCTGTGGAAAAGCTAAAAGAGAGGGAATGGAGAATCTGAGGGGTCGTGCTAATTCATAAACCGGAACCGTTTCTCGGACATGGTCTGATGCTTGGCCATGGAGGGCCTTGAAAACCAATAAAATAATTTTACAATCAATCCTAAAACTAACAAACAGCCAGTGTCAGGCCTTTAGAATACAACTAATGTGAGCTCTCTCTTTGTTTTTTGTCTGAACTCTTGCTACTGAATTCTGACTCAACTGGGGCAGATTTATTGGACTCATTATTATAGTGGTCCAGCCTTCTAGTTATAAAAATATGAATCAGTCAGTGTTGCTCAAAGAGAGGAATGGCCTCACCCTGAAAATATTTTTTAAATGTTAAAAAGCTCTTTTTGTTACTGACCAAATATGTGGTTCATCAGCGTTAATCATGATGCCTGGATTTCTTGCCTCTTGGGATCTTTGAGCCTTTGAACTGACAATGAGCGCCTTTGTTTTATCCTGGTTAAGCTGCAAAAAAGATTTATTAACTAAAATACAACTAAGAAAGCTGCTCAGTTGTTCTGGTCTCATTTGCAGACTCAACAACATAAAACTGAGTGTCATCAGCGTAACTGTGAACCCAGAGGTAACAAACCTCTGAATGCCACCTTTTTTTCTCTTTCATAATTTTACCTTTATACTTCTGTGTGTGTGTGTGTCTGTGTTTATTTTTGTTCATAAATAATAATGTTTTATGACATTAACTGCACATACAGAGAAAACACCATAGTTTGTTAAACGAAAGACACGCTGGTTTTCTTGTGTTTGTTCAGTCCAAATCTTTGGGCACTAAACAACAGAGATAACTCAATCCCACAGCAGCACAGAGACACACAGCTGGAGAGGAGCTCAGACCACAGAAATGCAGAGGCTGAATCTCTGCAGCGTTCAGCAGAATTCATCGGTCACGCCCAAAGAAAAACCTCAAAGTAGATCTGCAGGATCTCACTGCCACTGCTGGATTTTACTGCCTCTTCATTCACCTTTATCATCTGCTAAAATAAGCTACTGAAGTGGCCTCCAATCTTTCTTTATGGCTGAGTTGAAAGACAAAGTCTGCTTTAACTTTCACTCTTCCACAACATTAGAAGATTTATTTTATATTAACTTTCTACAGCATGCTTGAATAAAGTCATTGCACACAAAATGGAGCATTAGGAACTGCTTTTTGCCAACCTCCAATAAACCAAATGAAGAAGAAAAAGAAGAAAATACATGACGTTGTTGACTACATTTGGAAAAAAATGTCAAGGCAGCTTAGCGTACGAAGTTTCTTCAAAAACCCCAATAACTGCGATCGTGTTGAAAAAAGAGGTGAAAAAAAGAGGGAGTGATGCAGTGGAGGACGATGGACAAACAAGTAAAACGCCCTACACTGAGCGATCAACTTGTAGCAAGGAGGTTAGATGCTATCGTTTAATTGAATAGTTTATGCATCGTTATTTCATTTTATTTTTTTGTTATTGCAGATGTAGATTCTCTGTTCAGCTTGTTTGGAACTATTATTAATTAAAATGAATGAAAAAAATGTGGTAATTATTTTAAAAAATTAAATGACTGATTAAAATTAATTTTGACAGGATATTTTTAACCCTGTCTGTCAAAACGACCAACAATGAAAAAGTCTACCGCGACCTCTGGTTGATAAATACTGGAAAATTTTAAAATACTAAATTAATTTATAACAGTTTTCAGACAAGTTTCCACGAAGTAGCGTTTTAGTAGGGGTGCACCGATTTATCGGCCCCAATTTCCTTAATTTTGGGAGATTGGCCGATACTTACACGAGAAACGGATTTTACCGATTTTTTGTAGTTTTAACAACAAATCTCTAAACCATTTATATTTCAGAGTACTACCTCATGGCCAGTTAAAACAAGTTTGTATTGTTCCCAGGATATTGTTCAAGGGTATGTTTTTTCAATAAAATAAGATTGGAGAATTGAAGGTGCATTGTGAATCCGTGTATGGTTCGTTCTTTGGTTTTTCCATTTCAAAACAAAATTGAAAAAAACAAATAAGCTTTGGTTTTTTCGTTTTTTTCGTTTTAAAACAAAATTATTGTGACCTTATAACACCTGACTGACGATGTTGATTATAAAACAAAATCAGTATCGGCCAAATTTGGAATCGGCAGGTCAGGCTTTTTAGAGATTGGTGATCAGACAGAAACCTGCAATCGGTGCACCCCACTTATTAGTAGGCCTGTCACAATAACAAATTTTGCTGGGCGATTAATTGTCTCAGAAATTATTGTGATAAACGATAATATTGTTTGAAATTTGGCAATAATTAGTAATGTCAAATATAAGAAGAAATGTTGGGTTAATTTTGTGTGTAGTACAATTTTTGACCACTGACTAGCAGTATAAGACTGTTTGAACTGAAGGATGGATAGTAAGGGAGCGAGCAGCGTGTCTCTTTAAGAAAAATGGGAGGGAGGGCCCTTGACGTATCTTTTGTTCATGGTTTTCGGTTCTCAAAATGGCGGACGCTCGGTGTAGTTTGAGCTCTTTAGCATATCATTTTTCACACAAAGCTTTTAATTAAAAAAAAATCAGTAAATAAGTTATCAGCTTCTTTTTGCAGAGGAAAACAACTTTTTACACGAAGGCACGAGTTTCAACGGTGAATTTTGGAGCTTTGATAAGACGGAGGTTTTTTCTTCGGCCTGTTAGCTTAGCTTGTAGCTTAGCTTCTCAGCTTAGCTGCTTTTAACGATCCAAAAACACGATTTTGGACGGTTAAAACAGATTTTAAAGAGAAAGGGAGGGATCAGTGAAAAGTACTGGAGTTGAGCCTTTTATCATCCAGTGTCTTCAGTAGAAAGAAAGACAAGAAGAAATGATAAAGCTGTTAAATGAAAATGAGCTTGATCATTTTCATTTATCATGCGATTAATTTATTTTTTGTTAATTGCGACAGGCCTATACTTAGTAAACTGTTTGCACTGACGATTCTGTTCTGGTGACATTAACAAAGTTTTTTTGACATAATTATACTTTTATTATTTTATTTGCATACGTATATAAGAAGGATACTTGAACATACCTACATCATGTTTAAATTAGTTTCATGTTTGGACTGCAGGTTTTATAAAACCAGTTTGATATTTTCTCATAAAGTTGACTCTTTTAGGAATTTGACCTTTAAATTTTTTTAAAAACTGAAGCAAGTTAAAAAAAAGTTCGCTCTCAGTGACAAGCAGAGCCAGAATCTGGGTCCAAACAATTAGTTTCAGCAAATTTAAAGCCCCTCAAGTGTTTTAGGGGGTAATGGCGGTCCTTTTATTGATTCAGGAGGAAAAACAAGGTTTTCTTTTTCTGTCTGAGCCTCAGGGAGGAAACATGAGATCAGTCAGATGAAAGACGACCTTCAGTTAACGGCTTCGCTCGTTCCTTCTTGTGAAGCTTTGGGAGTGTTCTATGTGTTTATGCAAACTTTTTTTTTTTTTTGCATAACATGAGCATTAAAAGGAACATTTTATAAATTAGAAGTGCATGCACATTATGAACAAAGAACACAAACAAGGTAAACGTCTAAAAAACACAGCTTCCTGTGCTGGCCGACAAACACACAGAGAAAATAGTGGACAAAACAAGGATGCAGAGACACAAAGTAGACACAAACACACACTGAGAGACGGGGGTTTAGTGCATGATGGTGTGATAGATGATGGTGAGAAGTGAAGGACACAGACCCTGTTCTTTTCTGCTGGCTCTCTGTCTTTCTGAGGGTCATCAGTCCCAGATTTTAGAAACCACAGGGTCCTAAAAAAATAAACAATTTGGCGTCAACTGAGGAAGAATGCCATTGGTCTCCCCAAAGCCTGGCTGGGAAAGTGAGTTTGTTTCAGGTGATAATCGGCTTTTAGAGTTACTGTACAGCAAAACAATCTGATAGAAAGTCAACTTTGTGCACAACACATGGTCCAACAGCTGCTGAAAAAGAGAACTGAATAATTTGAATGGTTCAAAACTTCTTTCCCTTCTTAGGCTTTGGGGACACCTGACAAAACTGAATCAGTCCTTCAATAATTGATTAATTTTTTTTTTTAAACAAATGTGGATTTATTAATAAAACTACCGGTACTCATGCACTAAACTTGTGATTTAAACAGCAAAAACTATTTAAAGAATGAAAATTTAAAGCACACAAGCACACGCCACACAACCCTGAGCCACCCGAAGCACTAAGAAGAGGGAGGGGAATTACAAATCTGCTGCTGTAGCTTTTAAAACACAAATATTAATATTTGACTGCATTAATCCTACAGTTAATCAAACTGAAAGATAATTCATGATGATGTTACTTAAACCAAGAATATCTTTACATTTTCTTTAATAATTTTGTGAAAGAACGTCACTGCGATTCTGTGCTTTAGTATGGCAAGTCCTTTGTGTATTTATTCAACATCCTTGGTATAAAGCATCATTTTCAGCCATATGATCATTACTAACCTGCACTTGTTGCACGTTCAGTCACACCACTCAAACAAATACTCTTACTAGTACCGTAATACATTTTTACCAGCTAGTAGCACTTTTATCTAACTAGTTGGAGCTTAAGTCACTCTAGTCAGCTGCACTAGTAGCCCAAAAGTTGCAACTACTGTAGTTGGCTTTTTCACTAGTCGACCACAGGACCAAATTACTTGATGACTAGTTATACAAATTAACTAGTAACCATCAAAATATTTTTATGTTAACTAGTCAACACTAATAATAATAATAATAATAATTAATTCAATTTATAACGCACTTTTCATTACTGAAAATCTCAAAGTGCTACACATATATTGAATGCTACACACATTCATAAACCGGTGGCGGCAGACTACCATGCAAGGTGCTTTCCAGTCCTACCGGGAGCAACTCAGGGTTAAGTGTCTTGCCCAAGGACACAACGACACATGGTGCGGATCCCGGGAGTCGAACCGCCAACTTTCCGATCGGGAGACGACTGCCATTACCACTACACCACGGCCGCCTGACTAATGTTGCCAACTGGATGACTAGAGATTGTCAAATGTCAACTGGTGCAACTTTAAATTTTAATCCACCACCAGGTGCAGAGGTGGAGCTAGGGGGTGGCCAGTGGTGGCCTTGGTCACCATAGATTACTCTTCAGACACCCCAATCGTTCGAGGAAACTACACTTTGAAGCAATATAAAAACTAGAAAGTATAGTTTCCTCAAATAATGGGGTGGCTGGTTTACATTTATATAAAGAAGTGGCCATTTTGAATTTTGACGTGGGCACCCAATTTTTTATAGTGACCTTTCGAACACCTAGATGCAGCGACACAGCAAAATGGAAGTTGGTATGTCACTTATTTTTTAAGTTATCATGCTCAAAATACAGACGGGTGGACAGAAGGTATTTCCAATCCCCCCTCCGCGACGTGTCAACTAGAAAAATAGTGAACATTTTAGCATTTACTCTTCAATTTTTTTTGTTTATACTAGTCAACTGTGCATATTTTTCATCAACTAGTTACCATGTAAGAATTTCTTATGCTTACTACTTAACTTGTAAAACTATTCGTTGACTAGTTTGGTCCAATGGGTCACTAGAGCATTAAAAAGCCAACTGGTTGAGACTTTTGAGCTACTAATGTAAGGTGGCAAAATGGCCGACAAGTGTGAACTATGCTACAACTAATTGGGATAAACATGGTACAGTACTATCAAAAGTGTTAGTTGAACTAGTGTGACTGAATGTGCAACTAGAGCAGGGTAGTGATGAACAAGTGTGTGAAAATGACGTTTGATATTCAACATATTGAATAAATACACAAAAGGCTTGCCATACTTTATGTTGTCTTACAAAGTCAGCTAAGTTAAGAATTAAACAGGCTTTAATCTAAATAAATAAATAGGTGTACAAGTTAATTATGTTTATATGCACATACATGTATTCTAGATTTTAATCCAAATTTCCATGTTAGAATAAATGAACTCTGAGCTGTATTAACTACACTTTGATTGATCGTTCCAATTTAATCCAAATTAACCCATAAATTATTTTACTTATGGCTAAAAAAACATTACTAATGTTTAACATTTATTTTAAATAAATTAATAATAAAGTGGAAACAGAGGTCAATTCTGATCAAACTAATAAACTAAAGGCTAGCTGAATGCAGCAATCTTCAATGTTTCAGAACAATTTTTTTTAAATAAATATTTAAGCTGAAGTCAGTTTTACTTTAAAAGTTGTTTACATTAAGTTTTATTTAAAAGCATACATTTCCCCCATAAAGCTGTCCAATCACAAACATTTATAATCTATTCCCCTGCTCTGTGTTGCTTTTATGTTTTTAATGTCATTTTCTGACATTTTGTATTTTGTAATTTTATTTTATTACGGTTACATCAAAAATATCTCATCTTTTCTTATCTCGATAGCGACAGCAGCAGTTTGATGTAGCACGTCCACTAATTTCTTGATATTTCTAAAAAAACAACTGAATTAAACATTATTTATCCCAGTTTGAGTTCATTCAAATAGTTATCTACAACAGATAAGATAATCATTTATAATTTTAAAACAAAAACACAAATAAAAGTCTGAAATATTCCTTTAAACACTACAAGATTGATTTACATTCTTTGTGTTTTACAAGTCTGGTTTATTCTGAACTGGCTTTGTAAAAGTTTATACAGTATTTGGTTTATTGAAAAGATAGTCCCGCCCCCCTCACCTCTAAATCCTCTCTGTGGGACCGGTCTCTGTCCTCAAAGTCTCTGGTTCTGCGCCGGGCCTCTTCAAACGCCGCCTGGGCCAAGGCGTCCTCCTGCTGCACACACAGATGATTGTTTTCAAACACAATAATCAAATCTCAAAGGCGTGACGGGCTGTGGGAGTACCTGTGCCCGCTCCTCGTCGTACTCCAGGTATCCCATCCCGTCCAGCCTCTGCAGGTCGATCCAGCCTCTCCACATCACGCACACCCCGTTCAGGATCATAGGAGCCTTGAGATAGACCTGCGGGGGACAGAGAGGTTCAGATCAGTCCGAGCTGTGAATGGCTTGGTTCAGGTGGGAATTCAAACCCGGTCACAGCATTACTAAAAGCCAGGCGTTGGACCCGTACGGCACCAAGTTGAGTAAAAATCAAAGTCAAAGTCAGCTTTATTGTCAAAAGTGCGATATGGACATACACATGATTGAAATTTAATTTCTCTCAGACCCCCGGTGCAACAATAACCATTTAAACATTAAAACATTTAATAAACATAAGCATAAAATGAAATAATAAAAGTGTAATACTGTCCTGAGTTTAGCATAGTAGTATAAAAGTATATCTCTAAAATAAAATGAAGGTTCTGACACTGACATTTGTAATAAAGTGACAAAGCAGCATATGATGTTTATGTACACAGTATATGTATGAGGTAGTTGATATTGGTATAGAGGTAAAGTGGCATATGCAATAAGGCTATAGTAAAAAGAATATATATATATATATATATCAGCAGTAGTGTAAATGTAGATGTAAACAGTAGTATGACTATAGACAGTAATGTAATACAAACAGTAGTGCAAATTGAATGAGCACATGACCGTGTGTGGAGTGTATACCCGTATTTTCCGGTGTATAGGTCGCACCTTTTTATGGTTTTTTCAAGGCCTGCGACCTATACTACTCAGGTGCGACCTATATATGGCTTGTTATCACTTTCGGTGAAACAAATTTTTAAATCCAGCTCATTTCACAATTACGTTCATTTATTAAGGAAAAGTTCAGCTCAGACATATATTTGCTATAATTTTTATCAAACAAATAATTGTTTTTAAGTGTTAATCTTCTTAAAAGCCTTGCTGTGCGCTCCTGTGGCAGACATTTGCAGCAGAGCTAAACGTAGGTGCGACCTATACACCAGTGCGACCTATCTAGGGATTTTTCCAATCTATTGGTGATAATTGGACATGGCGACCTATACACAGGTGCGACCTGTACACAAGAAAATACTGTAACTGTAACCCGTTTGATGACACAGAGTCCAGTGTTAAAAATCTTTGGTTCAAAAGCAGAAACTAAGACTATAATTATGAGGCTAATTTTAAACTAAGAACACCTTCTGGTGAGAAATAAACAAGTTTTAGTCATTTTTGTTAAATCTTGAAAATAATGTTGCGTGTTTATTTGACCTGCGGTCTAATTTTTACAGCAAGAATATAATTTTTGAGTTCATATTCAGTAAATCAAAAGTCAGTCCATCTCTGCACAACTTCACCAAACCTGCTGCAAACAGAGAGGAAGTCACATGACGACGAGCAGTTTGACCTTGTGTTGTTTTGTCTTCCTGTGGAAAACAGCCGAGCAGTTGGTGAAACGTCTCAGATAAAAACGGACTGTTTTCTCCAGCCTGCTCGTTTCCACTGAACCCCGAGCAGAACCGTAGGCCCGGTTCTGACTTCCAGACGGAGAGAGTATGGGCTCGTCTCAGTCAAACGCTCCACACTAACGGGACTGAAGAGTAAAAATACAGCCTGTGTGTGTGTGTGTGTGTGGGGAGGGGGGCAGTGGGGGTGAACACATCTCTGTTTGTTTAAAATATTTCCTGAACTGCCCAATAAAACCTACAAATAAGAAATGAGCGTTGTCTGTTAAAAAGCTTAGATTTACTGAGGAAACTCAAACATTAAAGCTAAAAGTAGCAGAGACCTATAGCTAGAAGTTAAACAAAGGCTAACTAGAAGTAGTAAAATGTTTTAAAGCTAACAAAAAGTAAAAAACAGTAAATGTCTATTTCAAAAAAGGAAAAGGCTAGCTAAAGTAAAATGGAGCAAAAAGCTGGCTTTAAAATTTGTACAAGTCTATTTAAAAAATGTTCTTCTTCCGGCTGCTCACATGGAACTATCACACGCGAAGACTTGGCGATTGTTTTTGCGCCGGATGCCCTTCATGACGCAACCACAGCCCTCTGTGTGGAGCAGAGAGCTGCCATCTAGGGCACCTGGGGGAGCCGATGGTGGGGTTGGGGCCTTGCTCGGAGGCCCAGGGTAGAGTTGCATTTGGGCCCAATAAATCCGACCCCGCCCGGCCCCAGCCCATAGCCATCACTTCCGAACCCCACACGACCCGACGGATTAACAGTAATTACCCCGACATTTTATATTAAGCTTTGACTGATAGTTATTAACGTTTAGCGGACTGAGGGGTCAAAAGATCAGAGCTGAGGGAGTGTTTGTCCTTTCATGGCCATCAAAGCGCATTAAATCCCTGCTTCTGCCTGCACTCTGCATTATTCAGACATGGACCCTGCTCTGACATGCTGGATATTTTGGGACCTCACGTGTTTGGGTCGTTGGCTGCGCATGTCCGCTGAGTGCAGCGGCCATTTGAACGTCCATTTGGGCAATCCCTGACAGTAGTCCATCTGAAGCTTAACTGAACTTTTTATTTTTTACCTGTTTCAAGGCCGGTTAGCGCGCGGTCACAAGGCCACATGCAGCTGGTGATTGTATGGCAAACCATGTTGCCATATATTTGGATCATCAGCCGCGTGCGTCTGCTGACTCAATCAAAAGCCTGACACCAGCCCGGCCATTAAGCACATTATTATGGCAGCCCGGCCCTAATCCGGGTCGGGCCAGGCCGGGCTTCGGGTTAGAAATGACAACTCTAGCCCAGGGTAGGACAGGTGAGGATGGAGGCAGGTGTGGGTGCTTCACCTTTCCCATCCACGTTTTGATAGTGTCGGTCCGGGGAACTGAACCAGCGAACTTCTGATCACAGGCCCACTTTTTATAGCCTCTGTGCCACCACTCCCTTAAAAGTTTACTTAAAAATGGCTGTAAAAAGCTAGCTAAAAGCTGAAGTGGCAAAAGGCTATCTAAAAAGGTAAAAATAGCAGCAAGCAGATAACTAAAAGTAGAAAAGTCTAGTTGAACGCTAAAAGCAGCAAATGGCTAGCAAACTAAAAGTAACAAAAAGCTAAAGTGGCAAAAGGCTAGCTCAAAGTTGAAAGTAGCAAAAGGCTAGCTAAAAAGACAAAAGGTAAAAAAGAAAAGAAAAAAAAGGTAGCTAAAACTAGAAAAGTTCAACACGGTAAAGTATTTGTAAATGAAGTTAAGTGTATTCAAAATACCCTGATGCATGCTCAATACTACACACCTTGGGGTGTCTATGAGTGCACACCTAATTCTCCAGCTCCCCGGGCGCTGACTACGGCTGCTCACTGCACCACCTGGTGGTGGTTGGGTTAAATGCAGAGGCCAAATTTCGTCTGTCAAGTATGGGAAACATACACAGATGACAAAAATGCGACATTTATTTATTTTATTTAAAGGAAGTCTTTCGGATGAAAGACTAAACGTTTCTACAATTTTTTTTGCTTTGTTTCGTTTTGTTTTTTGAATGTCCAGAGGACCAGACTTAGCTTTTTTAGAAGTTACGTGTATGTTGTGTTTAATGTTTCTGCTTTCACACTTTATGGCTTCTTTTAGTTTGTAGAAACAAACTATCAGTGCAAACTCACGAAACTGTTCGACTGTAAAAAAATAAATAAATAAAAATAAAGTATTTTAAAGCTGCAGTATGTAGTTTTTGAACACGCTGGCAGAAACATTTTGAACAGAGACACGTTTCTGGTCCCTCCTCACTCAGAGCCATATATGACTCAGCTTCCCCTCGCTCGCGCTGCAGCCTGGAATGCTCCGCCTCCACTACGTCCCGTCTCAGCCGCTGCAAAGTTCTGTGATTATATGTTAATAAAACGTTCTAAAAAATAAAATAAAAACATGGAGCACTGGTCCAGCAAAACAAAAACACCCTGAAATCTGCAGAGCTTCACGCAGCCACGTTGGACATGATTTAATTCGCTCGTGACTTCCTCATTTCTGTCAGTGGAGGTCTGGAGGAAGAAGCGATCACTTGACTTTTGGCAAAAAAAAAAAAAGAAAAGTCCAGAGCAGGGATGAAGAAGGGGGATTTAATACATTTGTGTCACATACAAAACAGTTTTGCATCGCTTTGCAATTATTTCAACGAGAACCTGCGCGGCCGCTGCGGGCTGACAGGCGGGGGCGTGGGTTAGGGGGTGAGAAGTGAGAAGCTCTGTTTTTATTGGCTGGTTAACCGCGGGGCGCTCTGGTTTTTATAAATGCTTTTATTACCACCGGGAGACGCCAGAGGACTATAGTTTTTTTCAGAGATTACCTGTCAAACATCAATCTATCAGGAGATAGTGGCAGAGTGAAGAAATATGTTTAAAAAGTTACATACAGTAGCTTTAAAGTCAAACGCAATGAAAAGCTGCAACATTACGTGCAGCAGGTGTGACATCTCAACATGTGGGCCGAGATGGTGTAGAGGCAGGGCAGCCGGCTCAGGACCAGAAGGTCTCGGGTTCGATCCCCGGTCACTGCATACCTCGTTGTGTCCCTGGGCAAGACACTTAACCCTGAGTTGCTCCCGGTAGGACTGGCAGCGCCTTGCAAGGCAGTCTACTGCTACCGGTGTATGAATGTGTGTATGAATGGGTGGATGGTTGGTACTGTGAAGTGCTTTGGGGCCCCTCAAAGGGGGCTGGAAAGCGCTATATAAGTAAGCTCCATTTACCATTAACCATGTGTCTTGATTTCCATCAACGGCAGCTGTCCTTGTCCCAGATGTTCATCAGTTTCAGTTGATACCTTTAACTGTTTCAACAAATATTTCAACATAAATTTGATGAATTCAACTGTCAAATGCTCACACTTAGGTTCATTTTCTGTGAAAAGACCTCCACGATCCGGCTTTTTTTTTTTTGCTCAGGCTATTTATGGCCAGCCGCTCACAGGACCTCTTTAACCACAACTACCCATAGTGCATCAGGGCTGCAGGGGAGACCGCACCCCAAGAGACTGTGGGTTTTTGTGTTTATTCCAGCATACAGTATATGTGTGTGTGCGTGCGTGCGTGCGCAGGAGAAATGGCTTCCACATCTGTGGAGCTGCAGCTTTTAAAAGAGAGCTTCATTTGGCCTGACAGGGTGTTCATGTGTGTGTTTGTGTGTGTGTGTGTGTGTGTGAGTGTGTGTAGCATGTGTGAGTTTGTGTGTGTAAGAGGAAAATATGTAGAAACGGCCCGACCACAGACTTCCTCTGAGAGCACCAAGTCAACCCCCACATCCATTTACTGAAACACTCGAACGAAGCCGAACTCTCACAGAAAGAAGGAAAGAACGAGCCGAGAGAAATCAGCCGAAAACTCTCTGTTCGGTGCTTTTTGGACCCAACACGAGTGCGGTACACTGAACTGAACGGTGTGATGATGGTACAGCTCAGATGCTGCGTTAACATTACAATAAAGTGTTACGTGTTTTTAAATAGACACAAAATGATCTTTGATGTCAGTAACAAGATGCATCATTTTCGGTTGAATTCATGTGAATTGTCACAGCTTGAACGTGTTTCTTGTGTTAGAAGGAGAAAATTAAAACGTTTGTCACGTCTTCTCGGTTTTATCGTGTCTTAGCGCCGGAGTCAGCCTCATTCAAGATGGCCGCCACAGCCAGACTGGAGCAAACGCACAAATGGCTCTAACTCAGTGAGTTCTACAGATATCGAGTTCATATTTGGTGTGGTAGTAGCTGAGAGTTACTCCCATCATAGTGCGTATATTGACTGTTAGTCAACACCCTGTCTGTTAGCAAAATATCTCGTAGAACACTGGAATGGTTTTATTGGAGGAGTTTTAGGATGAAAATCTACAACGCTGAGGATCAGCAGCATCTAAAAGTCTCCAACTCAGTCAGTGTTGCAGAAACTGAGCTAATACAGGTAGTCCCCGACTTACGAGCGCTCTTACATACGAGGTCCCGGACTTACGAGCTGGCGAAAGAGAAGTAAATTTGTAAAAAATACAGCACTTTTTTGTGTTTTTAGATTAAAGTGTGTTAGCTAACCGTTTGGAAACACGTTTCCGACCATGTTTATTAACTAATATGAACGTTTTTGATGAAAAATGAGTGTTCGTAGTAGCGCTAGCATAAATGTTCCAACTTACGAGCGAAAATCCGGACTTACGAGAACACGTGCTTCGTGTTCCAACTTACGAATTTTCGTGTTACGAGCACCTCGCAGGAACGGAACTCGCTCGTAAGTCGGGGACTACCTGTATTTGGTATGGAAGTAGCTGAGAGTCATCCTGAACACATACTCCGAGTGCTAACACACTCACAGAAATGATTCAAGGTATAAGTAATTTTTATGCATTTAAATCTATTAGATTTTATTTAAAAACTCGTATTTTTAATATATATGCATTAAAATAAAATATTATCTTAATAATTTAATCAAATATCAACTGTATTGAATGTAATTAGTTAATACTTACTAACATTGTTTAAATTATTGTTTAAATAATCAAAGATATAAAACAAGATTATATTCTTTAAATTTTATGTGATTGGTTTTCATAAAAGTTATGTGAAACAATGTCCTCCACCAGTAGATGGCGGTAATGCCCTTTAAGTTGCTTACTAACTGCCGTAAAACTTGAACAAGAAGAAGAAGAAAAAGCTGTCCTCCATTTTGCATCATCCAAGTTGTTCTTCGTACATGCACGGTAGGCAATCCGTAAACAATCTGATACATCCTAATGTTTTATTACTCCTAAATGTGTCATAATCGTACAGTTATTACAACATATCATCAATATCAATCCATTTATGTAGTTTGTGATTATTTTAGGCATTTTTATCTTGGTCACGTTGCTGGATGTTAGATGAGATGTCTCCAAATGGTTGCAGACCCCTGATCTAGACATTTTAGCTAAACGTTGTTGTTTGTAGGATTTTTTTTTAGTCTGTTGGTCAATGATTTTCATTTCTATATAGCTATCTATATATATATAGCAAACTGAGCTATTCAACTGCAATAAAGTAAACTAAAGAACTGAACAAGAATTAAAAAAAATAGGACTCTAATGTGTTAGCTTAGTAACTGCTTTTTACTGGCTTGTATTATAGAATTGAATGGTGGTTGTTGTTTGTCTTATCACTACTATTCTTTTTTTTCCAGATACAGTACCTATTATATTTCTCCTCCTGTCCTGTTCTCTCACCTCATGTGGCAACATAGATTTTGTAAGTACAAGTTTAAGATGTACGCATCAAAATGTAATTACTTTTAGTTAACAGTTCATGTGATGTTAAAATGGTTACAATATCAAGTTGAAATGTTTAGAGGAAGCATGTTAAACGTATAAATTATATGATTTATAATGCAAAAAACTCAGACTTACGTCTGATCTTGGACAATGTGTTGTTTTTAAGTTTGTCGTTTTAGGTTTTATTATGCACTTTGAAAAGGAGCTGGCTTTCTTGAATGCCTTTTTTTGTAACACCATGAAAGCTGCTAAACTTCAATAACAAACTCAAGCTGAAAGGCAGCTCATTTTACAGATAAATCTAATTGAGTTTTTCTTTGTCTTAATTCACAGGTACTGTGTGAATGTGGTTTTCTTTTCAGCTGAGCTGGACATCATGAGGTTGCAGTCAACTCTCTGAAGAATAAACGGAAAGGCCAGGAGACGCCAGCGGCCAACAAGGCCAGGAAGGCAGAAGTTAATTTCTGTCCAAACATACCCAGAGGTGAAACAACAGAGAGTATGGAGGCGGAAAGGGTGGCTCTACTGATAGAGGTAAAAAAGAAGAAAAAGGGTGAGGCTGAGATCAAGAAGAAGATGCAACATACCTTCTCAATCAGAAGGCAGGAGGTCCTACAGGAGCCAGCAATTCCAGAGTTCCTAAACAGATGGCCAGCACTCTTTGATGTCAGTGAGGTAAGTCTGAATCTGAAGTGTAATAACTTCATCTATCACTGATATTCTTTTCGAGCTGTTAAAATCAGTATCCTGTCTGAATTGCCTTTTATAGATCAACTTGGAGTTTATGCGACTGACAACTGTACCTCTGACCTCCAAATTCCTTGGAGAACTGGACCGTCAGACAGACAACCTGATCCAGGTTTTCAATGCCAAAGGTGGAACAGCAGGAAGAAAGATCACCGCCATAATGGCTCAGATGTAATGTATGTTATTTATTTACTTATATTTTCTTTTTCTAATCTGATAAGCATATGGATTGTGCTGCTCAGCTGTATGGGAAAGCTCATATGTTAAATATTTGAAAGTTGTTTTTTTTTGGCCCTTTCCAAATTACTGTTTACTAAATGGGCCTAGACCTGTGTGAGCTTTACCTGAGTGGGGTAAAGCAATGTGATGAGGTGGTCAATTAGGGACATGTCAGTGACTTTGTAGGCCTCAGCACATGTTTTAGTGTGTCTCTAACACTGACAGGCATGAATCATGTTGGGTTTTTTTCTTCCTCAGAATGAAGACATCAACGTGAGGCGTGATTGTGTGCTGAGCTGCCTGAGCATCTACCTCAATGAAGACCTGGACACACTGGTTAAAGAATACATGGTATGCCAGCCTACTGTCCTTCGTGCCAGATGTAATTTCCATTCAGATTTGCCACATAACATATGGCGTTCATAAGAATGAGACAGTCAAACATAGGACACATTGACCTTGACCACCAGTAGTTCATCAATGAGTCCAATGGGTTGTTTGTTTAGAATGAGAAATTCCCACAAGGAAAATTTTGGTAGTGCTGTCACTTCGTAGGAAGTAAATCCACTTAGTCCAGTGGAGCCTGAAGATAAAGTGGGCCGGGTCCTGGCACCTAAATGTCCTCATTATGCCCAGGATGACAATTCTCGCCAAAACAACAAGGTGAGGACACAGGCACTTCCTAGTTCTTATGACCTAGCAGCATGTTTTGGATGTATTTATTAAGAAATGCTTTTCAAATAATGTGAGGTCATCTTGATTCTTGGTTCTGATCAACTGGATTCTACTGTGTTTGTTTGGGGGATAGCACTAGGACGCACGTTGTGGACTGTCAACTTATGAACTCCAACGCCTTGAGAACATCGTACAGAAGCAAGCCTTTTTGTCTTCTTTGAAGATATGGCAAGTATGTGAAACTATAACCAATTCAAGACCTATTGGCTGTTGTCCATGTCACTCACTCTCCCTCTCATACTTTGTGTGTCTTCACTAACCCTCACCTTGGTCTCTCCTTTGCTCTGCCCCCTGCTCTTTTAACAATTATGGGGGCTTTTCTGTAGCCATGGCAGTTCGCCACGATCAATTACATGTAGAAGAAACCCTGGTGCTCCCTGTATCTTTCTTTTTGTCATACTCACTAATCTCACTTGTTATCTCCCACCAGTGTCACATCACACATGCATTGAGCATGGGATTTGAAAAAGGTTTCAAATTTGGTCTTAATGGGTTATTGTCTTTTTTTTTTTTCACCAAAAATTTGTTTTACAAAGTGTGCAATTTCTGTCTTTCTCCATTAGCATGCCTTGTACTATGTTTAGGATTGCTGTCTATGGAAAGAAACAATGGGATAATTGTTTATTTTTCTCTGTCAAAAGGAAGTCGAGGATCTGAGACAGTCAGCAAAGCCAAACTCACATGTCAAGAGGTAAGTCATAAAGCATTGTACAAAGCATTAACTGTTTTTGCAGTTGGGACAGAATATTGACTAGAAGGGGAGCAGTTTCCAACAGAAAAAAGGTAAAGGGAGAGAGAAGGTTAGGATAGGGAAAGGTAGGTCCTTTCTCTTCCCTGTCATCCTCCCTCCAAACCTCTTACTACTGTCCTCTCTTATATCTCTTATATATGAGCGGAGTAAACAAGAGGTTAGGAGAGAGGAAGTGAGTAGAAAAGGCAGAAGAGAGGGAAAAGAGGTTGGAGAAGTTTGCTTCCTTTCATTTAATCCATTTTCCCTGCACCAATGAACAGTTTATTTGTTTCTTATACCGGTAGTAACTGCCTACGTATTTACAACACTGATCTCTGAACAAACAGGGGTGTTCCTGATTATGTATTTCTATATATCAATGCATTTCTGGAGTCACTGAATCAAATCCCTGCCCAGAGACCTTTCTGGGTAGAGTTTGTATGTTCTCTCCGTGCATGGGTGGGTTTTCTCCGGATACTCCAGCTTCCTCCCACAGACCAAAAACATAAATGTTAGGTTAATTAATAACTCTAAACTGTCCCTAGGTGAGAGTGAGTGGTTGTTTGACTCGTTTGAATCTACCGGTATGTGGCCCAGTGATGGACTTGCGACCTGTCCAGGGTGTACCTCACCCCTTGTACAGTGACTACTGGGTATGGTCACGAGTGATCCCCATGACCCTGAAAGGAAGATGCGGGTATAGATAATGGATGGATGGATTTGTTTGTATTTGGTATTTTGTTAACTGCATTTTTTTATTTTGGCAGGTCAAAGGCTTCAGTGGGAAAAGAGCATTCTCCACGGAAATCCCTTCGTATTAAAGAAGCACAAACCCTCAGTGGTGAATCAACCCATAAACATGTGAGAACAAGACTACTACTGTAAAGGTTCAATTTTTGTTGTAATTGTTGTTGTCACCTTGATAGAAAAGTGCAGAATTTGACAGTAGGCTGTGAATAATCTATTAACAACAACGCAAAATGCATACTTATGACTTTTTCTTTTTTTCCAGGCTTTTTGGAGGTGATCAAAGGTCTTAAGGTCATTGTGACCTTGAACTAGCATCCATCTCATTCTCATGAACGCATATATGCAGCGCTTTAAAGAAATTTATTCAAATGAACACTCACTTGGCCTAAGGATGAGCTGCTTGGATTTTAGTGGTCAAGGTTAGGATCACATAACCAATCATTCTGTTCTCTTTATATTCCAGGACATTGAATCCAGAGAGGCTGAGGCAGACATTGCGGAGAAGACCATGGGCATCTACACTGTCCGAGCAGAGGGTCGTGGTCCTGATGGTCCAGGTAATGGACGCTTTGCTGATGTTGGTGTTGTGCATGCTACATACATATGCATGCTACATACATACGTACTACATACATTCATACTACATACATACAGAATACATACATACATGTTACATACATAACACATATATACAGTGCTTTAAAGAAATTTCTTCAAATGAACATTCACTTGGCCTAAGGATGAGCTGCTTAGATTTTAGTGGTCAAGGTTAGGATCACATAACCAATCATTCTGCTCTCTTTATATTCCAGGACATTGAATCCAGAGAGGCTGAGGCAGACATTGCGGAGAAGACCATGGGCATCTACACTGTCCGAGCAGAGGGTCGTGGTCCTGATGGTCCAGGTAATGGACGCTTTGCTGATGTTGGTGTTGTGCATGCTACATACATGCATGCATGCTACATACATACGTACTACATACATTCATACTACATACATACAGAATACATACATACATGTTACATACATAACACATATATACAGTGCTTTAAAGAAATTTCTTCAAATGAACATTCACTTGGCCTAAGGATGAGCTGCTTAGATTTTAGTGGTCAAGGTTAGGATCACATAACCAATCATTCTGTTCTCTTTATATTCCAGGACATTGAATCCAGAGAGGCTGAGGCAGACATTGCGGAGAAGACCATGGGCATCTACACTGTCCGAGCAGAGGGTCGTGGTCCTGATGGTCCAGGTAATGGACGCTTTGCTGATGTTGGTGTTGTGCATGCTACATACATACATGCATGCTACATACATACGTACTACATACATTCATACTACATACATACAGAATACATACATACATGTTACATACATAACACATATATACAGTGCTTTAAAGAAATTTCTTCAAATGAACATTCACTTGGCCTAAGGATGAGCTGCTTAGATTTTAGTGGTCAAGGTTAGGATCACATAACCAATCATTCTGTTCTCTTTATATTCCAGGACATTGAATCCAGAGAGGCTGAGGCAGACATTGCGGAGAAGACCATGGGCATCTACACTGTCCGAGCAGAGGGTCGTGGTCCTGATGGTCCAGGTAATGGACGCTTTGCTGATGTTGGTGTTGTGCATGCTACATACATACATGCATGCTACATACATACGTACTACATACATTCATACTACATACATACAGAATACATACATACATCCATGCTACATATATGCTACATACATATATACATGCTACATACATATATACTACATACATACATATTACATATATACTACATACATACATATTACATATATACTACATACATACATACATATTACATACATACATATTACATATATACTACATACATATTACATATATGCTACATACATATTACATATATGCTACATGCATACATACATATTACATATATACTACATGCATACATACATACATATTACATATATACTACATACATACATATTACATATATACTACATAAATACATACATATTACATATATACTACATACATACATACATATTACATATATACTACATACATGCATACATATTACATATATATTACATACATACATATCACATATATATTACATACATACATATTACATATATACTACATACATACATATTACATATATACTACATACATACATATTACATATATACTACATACATATTACATATATGCTACATACATACATACATATTACATATATGCTACATGCATACATACATACATACATATTACATATATACTACATACATACATACATATTACATATATACTACATACATACATACATATTACATACATACATATTACAAGCCCAAAACCAGAAAAGTTGGCACGTTGTGGAAATCGCAAATAAAAACAGAATACAATGACTTGCAAATCTTTTTCAACCTATATTCAATTGAACACACTGCAAAGACCACATACTTAACGTTCGAACTGGTAAACTTTGTTATTTTTTGCAATTATTAGCTCATTTGGAATTTGATGCCTGCAACATGTTTCAAAAAAGCTGGCACAAGTGACAAAGAAGACAGAGAAATTTGAGGAATGCTCATCAAACACTTATTTGGAATATCCCACAGGTGAACATGCAAATTGGGAACAGGTGGGTGCCATGATTGGGTATAAAAGCAGCTTCCTTGACATGCTCAGTCATCCACATAGAAGGATGGGGCGAGGGTCACCACTCTGTGAACAAATGCGTGGGCAAATTGTCGAACAGTTCAAGAACAACTTTTCTCAACGAGCTATTGCAAGGAATTTAGGAATTTCACCATCTACGGTCCGTAATATCATCAAAAGGTTCAGAGAATCTGGAGAAATCACTACACGTAAGGGGCAAGGCCGAAAACCAACATTGAATGCCCGTGACCTTCGATCCCTCAGGCGGTACTGCATCAAAAACCGACATCAGTGTGTAAAAGATATCACCACATGGGCTCAGGAATACTTCAGAAAACCACTGTCAGTAACTACAGTTCGTCGCTACATCTGTAAGTGCAAGTTAAAGCTCTACTATGCAAAGCAAAAGCCATTCATCAACAAGATCCAGAAACGCCGCCGGCTTTGCTGGGCCCGAGCTCATCTGAGATGGACTGATGCAAAGTGGAAAAGTGTTCTGTGGTCTGATGAGTCCACATTTCAAATTGTCTTTGGAAACTGTGGACGTCGTGTCTTACGG